>JAMRYI010000605.1:0-101121 GCA_029231635.1 Ditylenchus weischeri | reverse complement strand
GTCTCAGGGATCAGAGGGAATAGAGCGAAGCTTCACATTCCTTTGTTTTGAGCGTGAGGAGAAGAACAAATTGGGTGGTTCGAAGAAAACTGGAACGAAGACGTCTTCTCTTGTCTTTGAGGTTTCTTTTTGCTTCTTACCTTCTATCATTAATCCCATTCCTATTCTAGGAGAATGGCGATGAGTCGTTGGTTCCCTTAAGTACAGCCATCGGTGATGAGATTAGGAAAATTGAGCGTAGCAAGTCCGACAACATTCCGCTGACCATCGTCACTGACAAGGTTGCTCAGATCTTCTTTGAATTTTAGTTGTGTGAAATAATTTACTTGATTTTTAGGTGTTCGATGATGCTCAGTCGTCTGATGTTGTTGGGAACGCTTCTGAGGTCGAGCACAAGGGTGAGGAAAAGACGCAGAAGATGCCTACGTAAGTGTACTCTAGAAATTTCTGCCCGCACTCACATTGGTTACTTACACTTGCAGGTACGATTCGATTAATCATCGTGAGTCCTTGCGAAAGCCCAATTGGTTCCAGAGGCGATTCTCCTTTACGAAGCGTCCAAAAGAGCGCAAGCCCTGGGTGTCTTAGGAAGTGTACTCAAAAATTTCACATTTTTCTGTTTTCCTTTGTTGTTCAAATGTTAACTTTTGATTTGGTGCTCGGAAATCATCGTGATATCCATAGTTTGGATTTGTTATGCTTCTCCTGAAATAAAGCCGGGTCTAAATTCACATCTTCAACGGTTTCGATGTGATACGGTGAGAGTTTTTCAGGTCCGCAAAAGTCTTGTGTCTAACTTTTTAAAGTAGTCGATTGTCATTAATATCAGGTTTTAGTGCAAAAGGGGTGAAGACAGAGACGGTTGTTGTCCCTGCTTTTATTTGCGGTGATTGCCCCATAAAAAAGTTTGTAATCAGTTAAATAAAAGTGATTCACTTAACAAGCTGCTCCCTTGCAAATTGCTCATTTTTTTTCAGATTATGCAAAGCGAAATTGCTAGATGTGCTTTTGGATTTGGTTGCTGTTCAGTCTTTGTGTGTGTTCTCCAAGTCACTGCCTCCATTTAAATAAAAACTTCATCTGATTTTTCCACTTTTATAAAATCATAACATTAGGTTGCCCACGATATACAAATACACAGAAATTTTTTTTCTAATATGCTAAAAATTGGTTATTTAAGTAATTAGAAGTCATGAGATTTTTGTTCTAGCTATGCATGTAAAATAGTGGCTATTTAACACCTCTCACTCTAACCTATTAGCCTATTCTTGCCAACCAGCTGCAGCTAACAAATAAAACTCATTAGTGTTAGGTTCTCCAACTCACCTGTTTTGCGGACACAACATTCGCCTACTTCCTTATAAACCATTTATGTCTAATTCCAAGTGTGAGATATTAGCTTAAGCCGTCGGAACTTAGTTATCGGCACAATTGAATTTATCAAGCATTACTCATTATTAGCTGGATTTATTGTTACATATAAGTTTGCAAACCCTGAACCTAATTTTTAATGGGAAAGGAAAAGTGAGGACAGTAGAGCTGTGTGAGATTCCTAAAGCAGTGATGGATTTAAAGAATGGAGATGGTTCAGGAGAACAGTGCAAAGCACTCATTCCTGTGATGAATCCAAAAAGAGGTGAATTTTTTTGGTTTGAAGTGTATTGTGTTGTATTTATATGGGGTTATACAGCAAAATTATATGTTATTTTCGGTATTTGACATGTACCCAATAAAATAATCTGAGTTTGAGGCTTACAACGCGCCGACGCTAGTACAGTTTCTCTTCTTTTTTTTATTTTTTTTTTGTTTTTAAACTATTTATTTTATTCTATGGCATTTCAGTAAGCTAAATTGGTTCTTTTCGGTTTTCCGGGGGACCTTTTAAAATTGCTCTAAAAATGCTTTTTTGATTTAAAGTTCATAGCGGCTAGAAATGCACAGACTCACTGTAATACATATTTTTTGCAAACAGACAAAAATGTAAAATTATGCTAATCAAAAAAAAAAAGGAAAAAAAAAGCATTTTTAGAGCAATTTTAAAAGGTCCCCCGGATAACCGAAAAGAACCGCTAAATTTTCTCAGGAATTCAAACCACGAAACAAAGTTTGGAAAAATATTTCTTTTAGGTCATGCTGAGAAATGACCTTGAAGTATCCAGATTTTAAATGACAAACATCATACTTTATAATATCAGGTCACTGGGTCACACGAAGCTGATCATCATTTTTAAATCTGTTGCGTAATTCATATTCCTAAAAAATTTCGGCTCGTAAGATGCCTTACAAATAAAAAAAATGCTTACTTTTGACAAAAATAATAAAACAAAAAATAACTTACTTTTGATAAAAAAAGGAACGACTATTGATTCGCGACCATGGATTCGCGACCATATGAATCCATAGCCACCACCATGCTATCAGAAAACATATTCTCATATTCTAACATATTCTTCTTCCGAAAACATATTCTTGAAAACATGTTCTCCCAAATCTTGTTCCCAAATATCCAGATATTACTACCCGTGTGTCCATCTGGTGGTAAATAAGAGGTATTACTCGGGTAATGTTGCTTAAGGGGTGGTACCCATTTGGTAGAATCAAAAGGTAGTGCTCCAATAGTTATAACTAGGTGATGGTATCCAGGTACTAGTACTTTCTAAGTTTCACTATATAGGTTTTCCATTTATATATGTTCTAGGTGTATAAGTAATTACCCAAGTAGTGCTGCAGAATAATCAGGTAGCATTACCCAATTGAGGTAGTAGTACCAAAGTAGTACTAAAAGGGATGGTGGTAAATAGGAAATCAGTACCTAGATGGTGTTACCTAGTGATCACCAGGTGTTGTTACCTATGCGATTATACTAAGAATTCTTATTCTCGTTTTGGACACCCATTCAGGATGAGTACTTCGTATACCTAACCCTTTCACTGTTCACTGATCTCCTTGGAAGCATAAAAAAATTTTTTGTAAAAAAGTATGTTTGCTACCACCAGGATTCAAACCTGCCAAAAATTTGTATTGGCGGCTTTTGGGGACGAAATGACCAAAGGAATAAGTGACCGGGGACGAAAAGACCGTCGCCCAAAACATTTTAAAAAATCATATGGTCGCGAATCCGAATGGTCAGAATCCATATTTTTCCAAAAAAGTAATTTTGCAGCTAATTTATGTTTATCCTTTTTCGACTACCGATATACCTCCGCCCCCCAAATGAAATTTTTTTAAAAGTGTTTCCAAACACCCTATATCAACCTAAAATCACCTCAGAAGTTCAAAAAGACATTATTTTTGTGTTCTGGTCAATAAAAAATTGAGTTTTGGGCATTTTGAAATTTCGACCATTTGGCTGTTTTACCATGTTTTGGTCACTGGAACTGGGCAAAAAAAACCTCTAAATGCATTTTCAACCAAGAGTCTTTCTCGGAATCATGTCTAAGGTAAGTGAGATGCGCACACCCACATACCTTAGACGCAAATCACTCGAAAGTGACTCTGGATGCATACAAAATGTATGCATACCTAAGTTTCTTTATGCGGTAGGCCCAGTTAACAAAACTATGTTCAAATTCCATCTTTTTGGGGCCAAGGCCACATCTGATTTACTAATAAACAGAAATCAACTAAAAATACCAAAATTCAAGATTAAAAAAAATCGACTTTTTATAGAAAAAAGTAGGTGAAAACACCTGTTTTATCGTGTTCAACGTGTAGGAAATGCTTAAAAATGGTTAAAATGGTGTTTTGAAAAAGTTCAAAAAAAATTTCATTTTGGGGGTATACTCGGTAGCGCCCTTTTTTCTATTGAATATTCTTAAATTTTTCTAAAAGTAATTATACCATTATGTAGCCTTAGAATTATAGTTTCTAGTGACATGTCATTTAATGCACCATCTCTGCAAAAAGTAGAACAAAAAGTAAAAGTGTGAAGCAAATAAAAAATAATTTGGTTCATGCCTTTACCTTTTTGTTCTACATTTTGCAAAAATGTTGCAATAAATGATATCTTGTTAGAAACTAGAATCACAGGGTTGCCTGATGGTGTTATCACATTAGTAAAAAGAGTAGTAAATTCAACGGAAAAGAGAAAACAAACATTTGCTGCAAAATTCCGTTATGCCCAAAAAAATAAAAAAAGAGAGACAGAAACTGTCCTTAAAAAACTATCGCTATGAGGTAATAAATTCAAAATAGAGGTAGGAAATTATTACTAGGAAGTCGGATGTCGAAGTCGTAGGTAGGAAGTCGGTATTACAACTGTAACTTTTTTTTTACTTTTCTGTCCAACTAGTAGGAAGTTACTTTGTGGGAAAGGTAAGGTTTTTTTAGGTTCCACTCATACTCCTGCCCAGCACGTTGCGTGCAACGCAATCTGGCGCAACAAAAATTAGTGTTGCACGCAACAGAGTCGCGCAACACTAGTAACGCAACACTTTTTTAGCATGTTGCGCACAACATATTTTTTGAGAAGCGCAACAAAGCCGCGCAACTTTGTTGCGCACAACAGCGAGTGGCGCAACAATAAACGAAAAACCGTTAGCTTAAATTTCTATTTACAAACCGTTTTTATATGACCAGTAAATAACACGGCGGGTGGGCAAACAGGCAGGTATGCACTCCAATTGCCTATAGGATACTCCAACAACCTAGAGGCTATCTCAAGCACATATAGAGTGTTCCCACCACCTGGATAGTGCCTTTACCACCTGAAATGAAGGAAATGGTTCACTGCTCCCAGCGCACCATACCCGCGATCTTGTAGCTTTGAGCGGTTGTGTTGTTGAGCGGACAACCAGTAGCCACTCGCGATGCAACTTTGGTGTGCTTCTCACTTTACTCCTGCGTTGTGTAGAAACGGGACTAGGTCAATTCGTCCAAAATATTTTTTATCATTTCTTCGGGTCAAAAAAACCAAGCTATTCAACCTAAAATTATGTGCTGAAAACGGTTTGTTAATACCAAAATGCTGTTTTGACGAACCAGAATCTCAATACCCTGGATAGGTACCCACTCCAAGGTGGTCGACCCCAATTTTTTTGGGAATCATTCTAAATGGTCAAACCAAAAGTTCTATCTTGCCTTAAAAAGATGCCTTAAAAAGATACCCTGAACACGTTAGTAAGGATTAAAAGCTGGTTTTGTGTCGTTAAATTCTCAGGCTGTACTCAAGTTGTCCACGTTCACCTGGATGAGGGTGGACTACCTCAGTTTCTAAGATGTTAATAAGTTGAAACCAGATATTGCTCTTTACAAACAGTTCTTGGAACCCACTTGTAATAAAGGTAGCGTATTTTGCTTGCCTATTCAAAACGATTCCCCAAATTACGGGCCGACCACCTCGGAGTGGGTACCCAGGGTATTGAGATTTCGGGCCCTATTCCACAATGGGTACCATTTTTTGCCTTGGGCCCCTGTTGTTTTTCACCATTTTTTTCGAACAGTGCAATATTTTTTGTGCTACTTTATGATTTAGCAAAATGGTACGCAAAACGGTAAGCATCTTGTTGAAACGAAAGAAGTTATCAATTTGGAGGATATACGACTCAGGGATTTGTTTGAACCTACAACTGAGGGGGCTATTTCTTTTCTCGCAAGCCTTGAACTCCTAAAAAGAATTGGACGCAATGTGACAGCTGTGGAGAGGACATGCATATCATAAAACGGGCAAAATGATGCGTTGCATTTGTTTTGAATAAAAAATTTGACCCTACCAGAGTATACCCCCCCCCCAAATGAAATTTTTTTAAAAGTGTTTCCAAACACCCTATATCAACCTAAAATTACCACAGAAGTTCAAAAAAGACATTATTTCTGTGTTCTGGTCAATAAAAAATTGAGTTTTGGGCATTTTGAAATTTCGACCATTTGGCTGTTTTACCCTGTTTTGGTCATTGGAGCTGGGCAAAAAGAGCCTCTAAATGCATTTTTGATCAAGAGTCTTGCTGGAATTATGTCTAAGGTAAGTGAGTGCGCGCATCTCTAACCGACCAAGCCCCCTGGGGTAGGGAGCTTGGTTGCTTGGGGTTGAGATGCGCACACATACCTTAGACGCAAATCACTCGAAAGTGACTCTGGATGCATAAAAAATGTATGCATACCAGAGTTTCTTTATGCGGTAGGCCCCAGTTAACAAAACTATGTTCAAATTCCATCTTTTTGGGGCCAAGGTACCCTCAACATCTGATTTACTAAGTTATAATAAACAGAAATCAACTAAAAATACCAAAATTCAAGATTTAAAAAAAATCGACTTTTTATAGAAAAAAGTAGGCGAAAACACCTTTTTTATCGTGTTCAGCGTGTAGGAAATGCTTAAAAATGGTTAAAATGGTGTTTTGAAAAAGTTCAAAAAAAATTTCATTTGGGTGGGGTATACTCCGGTAGCGCCAAAAATTTGAATAAAACAATGGTGAAAAACAACAGGGGGGACCTAAGCAAAAAAGGTACCCATTGTGGAATAGGGCTATATTTCGTTTAGTCAAATCAACATTTTAGTATTACAAACCGTTTTCAGCACATAATTTTAGGTTGAATAGCACGGTTTTTTTAGGTCTTAGAGATGATAAAAAATTCGAAGACGAATTTACCTGTGGACAAATTGACCATGGACAAATTGGCCGTGGAAGAATTTACCGCACACCGTGTAGAATGGCTCATTAGGCAGTTGCTATCGTGTGTCTGAATTTAAAATTACAAAAAAATATGTAATTGTAGTAAAGCAAAGCTTCTTACCGTCTAAAAATTAGAGATGATGGCTTGACCTTTTCGGGACGGGACGGGTCAGAATTCAAATTTAAAAATTTCGGGACGGGACACCGGGACGGGACAGGTGCCAAAAATTTCCGGGCGGGATTCCGGGACGGGACGATTCTCTAAAATTAACGGGACGGGACGGAATTGTCCCGTCCCGTCATCATCTCTACTAAAAATGTTCCGATAATACCGTAAATACTTTAATAAACGCGCCCCCCCCCCTACAGTCAACTATTTTCAAATTTGTTTTGGTTTTTTAACCCCAACATTGTATTTTTAAAACGTACGACCACTCATTTTGTAGATCTTTCTAAACTCTACAAAATGAGTGGTCGCGTCATTAAAATAAACAATGTTATAAAAGCAAAAGAAATTTTAAAATAGTTAACTGTGAGGGGGCCCATTTATTAGAGTATTTACGGTAAGCTTGACCATTCAGCCTCGGATTGAACTAACTGAGAACTTGAACCTACAGCAAAGATAAGGGTAGAGCAACTCCCACACAACTCAGCTTCGCAATTCATTACAAGGTCAACCAACAACCAACTTGGCATATACGCCAAACAAGTCAAAAAAGCACACAAAACAAACCCTGAGTACTCGTTGCGCCACTCGGTGTTGTGCGCATCATTTTGAGCACCTCTGTTGCGCGCAACATATTTTGGTCGGCGACGCGCAAAAAATTTTGAGGGGATGAGGGGAGTATGAGGGGAGCTTTATACCCCGTGTACGCAGAGCAAGCCAAAGTCAAAGTCAAGGTCAAAGTTTTTTGTGTGTACGCACAGAAAGTTGACTTGTAAGTCAACCTGCCAGTCAACTTTGACTTTGCCTTTGACCTTGACTTTTGGCTGTGTACGCATGACTTTGACTTTGCCCTTGACTTTGACTGGCGTTTCAAAAAATTTTGAAACAGAAAGTCAAAGTTAAAGTTTTTTCGGAGTGGAGCTTTACAGAATAAAAATTGCCGACAACTCGCAAACCTGCGGGGCCTCGAAGACCCCCCTATCCGACTTGTAGTGCTTTTATTTGGTGCAGAATTAAATGAGCTTTCAAATACAAATACCCTTACTCGGGTTACCGCTCAAATTACATGCAAAGACTGCTCATATTTCAAAAGCTGACATGAAATTTTTCTTTATCAGGTGGTGAGCAAGATGAGTCTGTAGAAAAGCTAGTCGTTTGCGATGAAACAGTCAACCAGCCACTGGACACCTGTGCCAAGCCAGAAGATGCTGGAGCAAATGGATGCTGCTTTGTGTTTTTCTTCCAGTTTCTTCGTCATCACTTCTCTTTTCATGCCGTGTTTAGAGCAACTGGCTTGCAGATTTCTAGACACCCGTTGTTGTTTGTGATCCTGAGTGTGCTGTTGGCTTTGCCTTCTTTGGGAATGCTCAAGATGGTGCTCAAGGACAGAATACGTGATGGGGTAATTTTTTGTCCTTATAATTGTACTTCTCTCGTTGCTCCCGCCCCTCAAATTAAAACAATGCGTCGTTTTTAGCTATTCCTCTATCGAAAACATGCAACTGATACATCTGAAACCACAAATAGGATAACACTTCCACCAAAGTCAAACGCGAAACACTGACCTGTGTTTTATATACACACCTGTCCAAAAGCTCAAATTTCGTGCCCGAGCCTAGTCCGAATTTTACATTTTGGCTCGGCGCAGAGATTTTAAAATTCGGGCCTGGGCCGCGAAAAGTCCAGGCCAGACCAGCCTGAATGGCCTGGCATACTGGTTAGCGTCCATATTCGAAAACTGAAAAAACATCGCAATGGCGCAACAATAGGAAGAGATTTTTTTTTAAATGACGAGAATTTGAATATGAGCGCTTTTAGGGCAGACCCGAAACCTTTTCAGTCCGGCCCAATAATACTTAAATGTAATCTTAATTTTAGCCAATCTTTATAGGCTGTAGGTGACAGTATCCCAAGTGCACCCCCCTCTCGAAATTTTTTTTGTACTTTTGTAAGTACCCATTTTCAGCTCAAAATTTTTATTCTGAGACACCCCAGTAGGCGAAAATTCCACAGCAATCAGAATCATAAAGCAGAATTTGAAAAAAATACTTAGTCGCTGAGATATGACCTTACGTTGGAGTAAAGTTAAATGGTCATTTTTTAAAATATTGACACTCCAACTTTAGGTCATATCTCAGCGACTAAGTTTTTCAAATTCTGCTTTATGATTCGGATTGCTGTGAAATTTTCGGTCATTTTTTCTCAAGACAGTCTAATATTTGTTATACCATGTTTTGAGCATTTTTGTCGAAAATCGTTTTGCCTTGGGGGACCAAGGTCAAATTTCACGTTCCAAATAATTTTGGGCTACCTCGGTCCCCCAAGGCAAAATTTTTTGTGCAAAAAAATCTATTTTTGACAAAAATGCTCAAAACACGGTAGAAACACCATAGAAAAAATATTAGGGAAAATATTTTGAGAAAAAAAATTCGGTTCTACCGGAGAATCCGGTCCCATTTTTGCCTTGGTGCCACCTGTTGTTTTTTGGAATGTAATTGTAATTAATTGTAGATCGGCGTTATGCAATTAGAATCGACAATTATGACTAGTGGAATTCTATTAGTGTTTACATGTCCTGTGTTTAGTAATAAATAAAAATTTGACAATCCGATACCAATGCGATAAGATAGATTTTTGACATTCCAAAAAACAACAGGGGGACCAAGGCAAAAATGGGACTGGATTCTCCGGTAGAACCAAAAATTCCGACCAATTTTGAAAGTGTTCGGTCCCCTTGTGGTTTCGGCTGAATCTGTGACAAAAAAGTTTTGCCCATTTTATATTAACATTTTTCTTCATATTTAATGTAGAGACTTAGAGGTTTCAAAATTGAGGTTTTTTCTTTAATCTGCATTTTGAGGGGCTAAGAAATTTTAGCCTGTCTTTATTCAACGATGCGTTGTTGGAACTATAATTTTTATTTTCAAAATTAGTTTTCGACTGTGACCAATCTAACGAATAGTGGATTTAAGATTATGAATGACAGAAAACAATACAAATGAAAAAATAACGCCTTTTTGTAATTTGTGGCAGTCGGGGGTCCAACGTTATAATACAGTTTTTTCGCTCTATCACTTGACATTTTATTTACTGAAAATGTCCTATATAATGTTGAGAAAATAACGAAACCAAGCCACAACCAGCTGAATTTTCATCAAAAGGTCCCTGATTTTTTTGAAAAGTTTGCATTTTTCGACAATCCCCGTGTTCAAGTAGTCTATTGTCATTGAACAGTGGTTGTGGCTTGGTTTCGTAATTTTTTCAACATTATATAAGACATTTTCAGTAAATAAAATGTCACGTGATAGAGCAAAAAAACTGTATTAGACGCAAGTGTTAGATCACAAGTTTTTGAATTTCTTGAATTTCTCTACAAATATTGACCAGGCATTGAGCAGTTATACACAGCTCTGACCTGCTCTTGAGCAGCTTCAAGTAGAAATTCGACTAGTAAAAAAGTGATGGTGGTGTTGTGCGTTTGACGCTGGCAGTCGAAGTTTTTGCATGGAGATAGCAGCTCACATACACTCATTTGAAAGAGCAGATCTTGGCGGTCCTTTTGACATATAGCAGTCATAGGTGTAGTCGTGAGATGAGTGATATCTGCTTTTCGGAAGATTTGAAATGGTCGAGTACTGTCAAACCTCGATATAACGTACCCCCGATATAACGTACCCCTGGTTATAAAGTACCCCTTGAGTCGGTCCCCAGGGGGTACGTTATATCGAGGTTTGACTGTACTGGAAACAGGTTATTAGGTCACTTCAGCACATCCAAACACCCGTACTCATATTTTGAAAAATGATCTACGTGAAAAACTGCATCTAAATAAACCAATGTAACAGGTGGTAATTTACGTGTTAAATAGGCGAGAACACGATAAGGGCCATAATTATATCGTTGGACCCCCGACTGCCTCAAATTACAAAAAGGCGTTATTTTTTCATCTGTATTGTTTTCTGTCATTCATGATCAGGTAATCAAATCCACTATTCGTTAGATTGGTCACAGTCGAAAACTAATTTTGAAAATAAAAATTATAGTTCCAACAACGCATCGTTGAATAAAGGCAGGCTAAAATTAAATAACAGGTAATAATTTACGTGTTAAACTTCACTAATTTGAGTACACACCGGACAATGCCCCTTCTCACTATGAAACCCAAGTGATGCGTGAATTTTGGAATGCAACTGGAGATCCTATAATGACGGTAAAGATTACTTAAAAAAGCTTTTTAAGCCATACTCTTTGCTTCAGGTAATGCTGATCCAAGCGAAGGACAATGGCAGCATGTTCCGCCTAGAGCACTTGAATGAGGCTTTGCAATTGCAAACCTATTTTATGCATGACTTCTCGATTGCGTTAGCTGATGGAAGGAAAGTTCGCTATTCTCAGCTTTGCTTTCCTTATTGTGCTGTAGGAAAGCCATTGGAACTTTTTGTGGTAAGGACATAGCACAATTAACGGTAATTATTATCGAAGCTGGTCATATTGTAATGCAATAATATACCTCTTACAAGATTTTCTAATTTCAAATACTCTTGATAGGTAAATTTTTTTCAAGAATCGTTTCGAAGACGTCTTTGGTTGCCGAAATTTAGCTAAATTAGGCTTTTTCGGTTGTGAGTATATATTCCCTAGCGTATACCCCCAGCATATATCCCTCAGCATATATCCCCCCCGCAGATATCCACCCGCAGATTCCCCCCAGAATATAAAATTGCATAAGCCAGACTATTTCCTCTGCCTTCTTATTTTGTACAAGGGACCACAGGCGCCTATCGGCGCCTCTATAGTATTTCGAAATTTCAATGAGGGGCTATGACTTTATTCATAAAAATAGGTATATCTTTACATACTTTTTTCCCAGATAAAATACCCAGCAAAAATTACACAAATTTTTCGTTTCCGCACCACAAAGTTTGTTGGTCGTCTCTGACCCCAAATATCCAGGTTTGTATAGGCAACCTTATACTCAAAAGAAAGCTGAGACGCTGTAGATGTGCACCTACTTTACATAATTAAAAATGGTTATAAAAAAGTAGGGTAACAAACCCTCGGAAGTTGAAAAAGTTTTGAAAAATCAAAAAATTTGGCCAATTTCAAAGTTTGTTGGTCGTCTAAGCCCCATAAATATACATGTTTGTATTGGCAACCATATACTCAAAAGAAAGAGGATACGCTGTAGTTGTGCACCTACTTTACAGAAAAACAATTGCGAGGAAAAAGTTGGGAGAAAAGTACAAAAGAAACAAAAAACGTGACGGAACCTCATAGTCCAAATACTGTATAAAGATTTTTGCCAAACACTTATTCCAAAACTACCAATCAATCCGACGCAATATCATAACATTTAATCATAACATCATAACCAAAAAATTACAATCAAACAGCAAAAGACACACAAACTAACGCCGGCGGAAAAGATTCAGCTCAACATCAAAAATGAAATTTGGGTTTATCTGTTCTTCATCGGCATCTTCCTCTTCCATTTCTAGTTTATCCTCTTCAGGCGCGGATGTATCCTCACCAGCCACGGGATTGTAGAACTTAGCCATATGGTACTCATACGAAGAAAAAAAAGGCAGGCGCTGTCTGAGGGGAACATTGGTACTGCAGTAGTCTTGAACGAGCTTGAAGATCTGGCGCTCCGAATTTTCTACCTTCTTTGAACGAGCATTGCGCACTGGATCCGCCGGATTTACTTCATGTCTATAAACAAAATTCAATGTATTGAGTTAGACCAACTTATAAGAAGATACCTGATTGCCAATTGCCACGTATGGTCCTCTTCCTCTTTGAGACGGACGATAAAATAGCTCGCAGTCAAATTACGTTTGAAAGAGTCTGGCTAATGCAATTTTATATTCTCGGTGGATTATCTGCGGGGGGATATCTGCAGGGGGGATATATGCTGGGGGATACATGCTGGGGGGATATATGTGGGGGATATCTATCGAATACCGCTTTTTTATCTCAATTTTTGAAAGCTTTTGACAGTTTTCTTCGGCTAGTCTAATCCTAAATATCACAAGGATTCCGATTTTGCCGGTCGTTTTTACAAATGACAACAACTTATCAATTAAGATCTCTAGATTATTTTGAAAAACAGATGGCGTAAAATCGAGAGGCGCGGATCTTAATGGGGAAGTTGTTGTCATTTTCAAAATCGGAATCCTTGCGATATTTCGGGTTAGACTAGCCGAAAACAACTGGCAAAAGCTTTCAAAAATTGAGGCAAAAAAGTGTCGGACCCTAGGTGGGAACGAACTTTTAAGGGTGGCGTAAAATCGCGAGTTGACTGTACACCCAAAAAGTTCGTTCCCGCCTTGGGACAGACACTTTTTTTACCTCATTTATTGTGATCTTTTAGGATCAGACTGTCAGAACAGAATTGATAAAAGACTTCAAAAATTAGGTTAAAAAAGAGTTTTACCCTAGGCATGAAAAAACTTTTAGGCGTATCTTACATCAAGCGTAGACTTCAATCGCTTTTAAAAATTTCGCCATCCCAATTTTTTTACCAACTTATAGTTTTTACCTCTGATTCGACAGCTCTTTTTTAACGATCGGTTTTTTGACGATCGATCGAAAAATTACGATCATTCATCTGATAAATCTCTTCTTAAATCACCTAAATCTTGCTATTTTTACGAAATAGAAAAATTTAAGAATGCTTTGGACAACGAGCTATCCTTTGTCAAGTCCGATTTCTCATCATCTTCGGGAGCTAACCTTTCCTATCCAATAGCCAGTGTTGATGGCTTCAAACTCCACATGGATAGAATGCTTTTCGGTGTTCGGCTCAAAAATTCTTCCGAAAGCACCAACAACTTCACAAACATTGATTTTATCAAGGTTTTTTGTATCCAACTAAAAAAAGCTTATTCTGAAATTTTTAGGTGGTAATGCTACTCTTCAGAGGTGATCGGTCCACCGAAGAGAAGAACCAACTGCTGTCAATGTGGGAATTGAGTACCTACGAGCAAATTACAGAGCAGTTCTCAAGCAAGTTGCTGGACATTCAGGTAATACCGTTGTGCAGAACAGGAAAATGGTGTTAAAAATTGTGCCATATGGGCGTTCCCCGCTCCTTAGACATTTTTTTGAATTCGCGCCTTTTTGAATTTATATTTATTTTTGTAAATTTAAGCAAAGGACGGTTTTTTTCTGGCCGCTTATTACTCCTTTGGTCGCAAATTTTTACTTAATTTGTCGGTTTACCGTATTTCTTTTAATAAGCGAGCATGCCCGTTTATTTTCCAATAACCTTCTAGGGTGCCCGTTTATTGGATACTGCCCGTTTATTTTCCAATCACCTCGGAGGGTGCCCGTTTATTAGAGACTGCCCGACTATTGGAGACTGCCCGTTTATTAGAGACTGCCCGACTATTGGAGACTGCCCGTTTATTAGAGACTGCCCGACTATTGGAGACTGCCCGTTTATTAGAGACTGCCCGACTATTGGAGACTGCCCGTTTATTAGAGACTGCCCGACTATTGGAGACTGCCCGTTTATTAGAGACTGCCCGACTATTGGAGACTGCCCGTTTATTAGAGACTGCCCGACTATTGGAGACTGCCCGTTTATTAGAGACTGCCCGACTATTGGAGACTGCCCGTTTATTTTCCAATCACCTTCTGAGGTGCCCGTTTATTGGAGACTGCCCGTTTATTTTCCAATCACCTTCTAGGGTGCCCGTTTATTAGAGACTGCCCGACTATTGGAGACTGCCCGCTTATTAGAAGAAATACGGTATATACCTTTTTTCACACAAATAATTTTTTATTTATTAAGTTAGATAAGTTAGATCTTTACCAGTTACCCCGGTGTAATTATTTTGAAACCCCTAAAATCGGAAAAAATTTAAGTCGATTTTGAGATTTTTGGGTGCTCAACCTCAGGCGCAGAGTAGGCCAGTGCAACTTAGGACGTACTCAAACCTGTGTCTCAAACTGCAAAAAGACTAAAATTAAAAAAAACGCGAAACGTCTACGCACAAACATTTGTAGATGATTGGCTCTGAGATACTAGATCGGGAGATGATTCGCGATGGTCAGAAAATGATGCCGTTTTTTGCAGCAGGTAGCTTTGCAGTACTAGGCAAGAAAATTTGTGCAATTGCAGGGTTTGTGATCATGGTACTTTTTGTACTAGTGACTGTTGTTGGAAGCACCCTGTTTCTAGGCCAGTTCGACCAGGGAAAACTATGGTGGGCTTCTTGCAATGTTTGGCCACTTAGACTTTTTTATTGGTTTAGGATAGCTGCTGCCACTACTCTTTGCCCTATCCTGGTAAATTTTTCGGCGAAATTATATCTGTTTGGTAAAAAGAATGTAAATTTTGAGGCAATCACCACTACTTATGGCTTGTTATCACTCTTCGGATCTAGAATTAACTCATTTTTGTAAGTAAAGCTATTTTGGAAATCTGCTCTTGACTTTTAAAAGCTCTTTTTAGGCTCATTCTACCGTACTTAATTCTGGGAATTGGTGAGCTACATTACATTTGACTAAACAAATTTAGGATATTCGGGCTATGAAAGGAGGCAAACGGCGCCATTTAAAAAAAACGATTAACATGTTACTTTGTAGCAAAATTAAGAGAAATAAATTCGATTTTTTTAAATCCAATTTTTTGAGAAAAGCTTTCGCTTAAAGCTGCCTAACAACTAATTTACCGTGCGTGGTACAGTCAAACCTCGATATAAGACCACCTCGATATGAGGCCACCTCGATATGAGACCACCTCGAGCATGATCCCTTCCAAGAAACAAAACCTCGATATAAGACCATCTAGCTTGTAGTTTTAGTTATTTCGATGTCAACTCCACAAAAGGGTAGCGCTGTAACGTTGGAAACAAAGAAGGCGGTCATTGCGGCGGCTGAAACGACGGCTAATCAAACGAAGCTCGCGGAACAGTTCAAGCTTCCAAGGGAGACGGTCAAAAATATCCTGAAAAACAAAGAAGCGATTCTCGGAGCAATGGACAGTGGCAGCCAAGCAAAGAGAGCAAGACTTAAGACAGGCAAGCATGATCAGATGGAAGAAGCGCGTATCGTGTGGCACAAACAAGTCAGAAGTCAAAATGTTCCGGTTACCGGCGAGTTGACAAAGGTTAATGCATCTGTTTTTTCTGGAGGTATCGAGAACTTGGAGGTATCGATGCCGAGGCTGTATTGCAGGACTTCATCAATGTCGACGATTTGGTGACAACTTGTAGGTTTTGTTAATCATGGCCATAGCCATAGATCATGTTGTTTTGTAGGTGGTGCTCTTTCGTTGGCTGAAATCGTGGACGATGTAACAATGGAAGAAGATGACGTTGCCAGCGAAAGCGAAGCTATGGATGAAGAGTTCGTGGAAATTTATCAGCCGCCGATCAGCCGTCTCGATGCTCAAACCGCCTTTGGAATCATTCGTCAATACGTGGAAGAGAATGCTGCTGATGCTACCGTGCTCCGTCATACCGATGCTCTGGATGACTACTTCTATCAAGAGCGCCAAAAGAAACAAAAGCAGCCCAAGATCACAAACTTCTTCTCGTCAAACCGTTAATATGTTTTGTTGTACTGATATGTTACTGTTACAAGAATAAAACAAGCTCACATTTAAAATTTTGTATCAAGACCTCGATATAAGACCACCTTATACGATTATTTGTCTCAAAAACTCGATATAAGGCCACCCTTGATAGAAGACCACCTCGATATAAGACCACCTTGGAAACGGTCCCCAGGGGTGGTCTTATATCGAGGTTTGACTGTATATTAAACGGACACGTCGAAATTAAAAAAAAAAAAACGTTTTTGTGTTTTTGATCCATTTTTCTAAAGCTTCTCGGCCCTATACGACAATAGGTCCCATTTTTTGCCTTGGTCCCCCCTGTTGATTTTTTTTTTTTTATTTTGTGCTTCTATTTTAACCAATTTTATTTTCTTCTTTCGGCGACACATTAACATTCATAAATTTTCACGAGTTGTTCAACAAATTTTCTGAAATAATTCTGATTTATTGCACGACAGCTCTGACGAAAAACGGCTTCAGCAATGTACGAGGCGAGCAAATTATCACTGGTTCCATAGAGGCGCTTGATCTTATGTTTCATATGATCAAAAGAAATAAAAATAGATTCGAAAATAAAAATCAGTGAAAAAAAAATCAACAGGGGGACCAAGGCGAAAAATGGGACCTATTGTCGTATAGGGCCAGCTTCTCTTAGGCAAATTACCACTTATTTTGTCGCTGGTGAGATGAGCTACAAAAGGAGTGTTAACTTGCCTGAGAGAATTTTTCAAAAAATGGGTCAAAAACACAATGCCATAAACACACTGTTTGAATTTCGACTTGCCCGTTGCCCTAATACAGTCAAACTCCGTTATAAAGTGCGGTGCACAATTATACGAACACCCCTAATTTCGCGTGTTTGAAGATTTTTTGAAACAACTTTTAAAATTCATTGTTGCCATGTGAAAGAGCATAGCAGAAAACGCTGTTTCCAGCCCAAAATTCAGATTTTGCATCAGTGCTACAAAAGATTTGGCTGCGAATGCAAAAATTACCGGTGCATATTTATACGAACACTTAGAACAAAGCACTATTTTCTGTTTTTTTTTATCTTATATTTGTGTTTGTTCAGCATTGAATTTCTTATTTTTAGTTTAATGCCTCGTGGAAAAAATCTTTCGGAGCGTGAAAAAGAACAGATCGAAGCTTTTTCTCGTGCTGGGCTGGGTTTAAGAGCAATCGGCAGGGAGTTGGGTCGAACAACTTGCGTTGTCAAAGCGTATCTGAGCAATCCGCAGCGATATGGTTGCACAATGTTAAACAAAAACTCTTTTATTATTGACTAATGGTCGGGGTAGTTGACCGGTCAATTAATATTATTTCACCGTGCGATAAAAAAATCGGTCAATTGTTAACCGCTATTTGCAGACCTACCGTATTTCCTCTAATAGACGCGCCGGGGCGTTTACTTTTCAAAGTTCCTTTAGGGGGAAGGGGGGGGCGTCTATTAGAGTCATTTTGAAATTTTTTGGGGTTCAACCAAAATCCAAAACGTAAAATCGGTAGAGCTGGCAGGAGTTAAGTTAAGAAAACGCAAACAACAGCTCGAAAAAAAATTCTGCTCCGAGATACAGATTAAGGATAAATATTCAATTGAGACTCTAAATTGAGAAAAAAGGCACAAAAGTCAGCGAGAAGACAACAGCAAACTAATCAAAATTAAACGTAAGCAGAAACGTAAAAAACAAACATATTTTTAAAATTGTTTTTTTGAAAAATTTGTGATTCACACTATATCCAGACTGGTTTTAGCAGTCGGGACCGTAAAAAAGTCGCATTATATCGGGGTAGCACTATAACGGACAAAACGAAAAATGCCCCCTTTTGGCAAAAAGTGCCTCCTTTTTGTGGAAAAGTGCCACGTTTTTACGCTTCTAGTAATTCAGCAAGGCTATCAGCGCCGGGTTTCACAAGAAGTGGGGTTGATTTGACACCAACCACCCTCCACCACCGCCCCTTTCCTTTTAAGAAGCGCTCAGAACCCTTTCCTGAGTGGCCAACACGCGAAAAAACTGGATTTTTGGGGGTTTACTGAAGGGGGTAAACTTTTTGCGAAAAAGCGATTGAGCCGATCAGAATTTCAGTCCGATGGGCTTAATCGCTCAGAATCGGGTGGTTTAGTGTAGTTTAAATAGGTTTAGAATAGATTTATGTGGAATTTTGAGCAATTAACCCCAAGGGACTGGAATTCAATTGCTTTTCGCGAAAAGTTTACCTCCTTGAGTAAACCACCAAAACCCAGTATTTCTGGTTTTTGGCCACTCTGGAGTGGGTTCTGAGCAATTCTGTAAAACAGAGGTGTGGGTGTAGTGCTTCATATACTCATTACCGAGGTTGCTGGTTCGAGTCCTCCAGTACCAGGGCACATTTCCACAAAAAGGAGGCAGTCGTCCTACTATAACGGAGTTTGACTGTACTTACATTTACGTTACTTTTAAATCGACTTTTAGGGCTTATGCTCTACACGTAAAAGTCCAAGTGCTCCAAGACACTTTCGAAATTGGTCGGGAATTTTCGATTCTACCGGAGAATCCGGTCCCATTATAGCCCTGGTCCCCCTTGTTGTTTTTTTGGAATGTCAAAAATCTATCTTATCGCATTGGTATCGGATTGTCAAATTTTTATTTATTACTAAACACAGGACATGTAAACACTAATAGAATTCCACTAGTCATAATTGTCGATTCTAATTGCATAACGCCGATCTACAATTAATTCCAATTACATTCCAAAAAACAACAGGGGGCACCAAGGCAAAAATGGGACCGGATTCTCCGGTAGAACCGATTTTTTTTTCTCAAATTTTCCCCAATATTTTTTCTATGGTGTTTCTACCGTGTTTTGAGCATTTTTGTCAAAAATAGATTTTTTGCACAAAAAATTTTGCCTTGCCAAATGACCATTTAACTTTACTCCAACTTAAGGTCATATCTCAGTGACTAAGTATTTTTTTTCAAATTCTGCTTTATAATTCGGATTGCTGAGAAATTTTCGAGGGGGGGGTGCGCTTGGGATACTGTCTGCTCTACACTGACAGATTGCAATGTTTTTATCAACATTTCTTAGGTGTGGATGACGGATTTCTGCTAATGCATTCCTGGTTTGGTACCACCAACATCCAATCCACCCATAGGCTGGGCATCGTACTGTCAGAAGTTGGGCCGTCCATCACCGTAACCACTTTGACCAATGTAAAAACAACTGTTTTTTTTGTTATAATCTACCATAATTACATGATCAGGTGATCTCGTTCGCTATTGGAGCATTCACTCCCACTCCTGAAATACGCCTATTTTGCATGGGAACTGCCATGGCACTGGCTTTAGTCTACATATTCCAGCTGACTTTCTTTGCTCCTATGCTCTACCTTATGAAAGGCTTCGAGAAAAATGGAAAGCAGCCAGCAAACGGGAAAGCCAATCTGAAATTAATAGTCGAAGGTCAAGGACTGGCCGATCCTGCTCATTCTGGTGGATATAGGAAAATGGTATTTTGAGTTGAAATGCTTAATTTTATGCCCTTAGCTGTTTTTCTGGTTGCAGGCCCTTCGATTCCTGAATTCCACTTTTGACTTTTATTGTGATCTGATCAGCAACAGAGTATTTTCCTTATTACTGCTATTCTTTGTGATTCTCTATTGGTATTTCGTCATACTTGGCTCATTGGTAAAGATTTTTTTTGCGGTATTGGACTTCCTGCAGGTTGGGGCAGTCATGTTTTGAGTCAGTCATGACTTAAGGAAACACTAATACCGATCCCAGCCGTCAAAAATACGGCTCGTGCACATGCCTGTTTCTAAGTCCTTTTCACATTCAAGCACGGCGACTGGCAAAAAGAGAATCAAAACTGGGTTCCAGTTTTTCTATGCAAAGCTGTTTGCGTATCTGAATTTGGAGGCCTCTCCCACAATGCAAATTCAGGCACTGTTGACCTATCCGGGGCCATTTTTCCCTTTGGTCCCCCCTTTGGTTTTTTTTGAAAATTTTGATGTGAAATATTTCCAAAATGTCTCCAGGGTTAGGCCTAGGCTCAATTTGTGTTCACAATGTTCACAAATTTCACATCAAAATTTTCAAAAAAAACCAGGGGGACCAAAGGGAAAAATGGCCCCGGATAGGTCAATAGGGCCCAAATTCAATCCTCAAGGCGAAGTGGCATTTTTCAGCAAGATGATTTTAATTTTTACTAGCAAATTTGGTGTCATATTGAAGCTGAGATCCAGCGCTTTCGTTTCACACCAAACTTGCAGAGGACCAAAATAAAAATTATGGATAAAAGTTGGTAATCTTCAACATAATCCTCAACTTGGTCCTCAATCGTTAATGTTGAGGATAAACGCACTTTTATCCATAATTTTTATTTTCGCCCTGTGCAAGTTTGGTGTCAAACGATAGCTCTGGATCTCAGCTTCAATATGACACCAACTTTGCAAAAAAAATCTTAAAGCAATTTCGATGAAAAATTCAAAAGGCACTTCTCCAGGGTTGAGGGTGCATTGTGAAACAGGCCTTATTGAATCAATGAACAAATTTATTCAAATGTTCAAGTGAAGTCATGCTCAAATCATGACACCAAACCATAAGTTGGCCATACCATGCAATTTAATACAGACAACTTAAATTGTCAACTTAAACTTGGATCAAGCCATAGTTTTTCAAGGCGGGCACTGCCATAATCCAAACACTGCCATAATCCTTTTTTAATTACCGTATTTCCTCTAATAGAAGTCCCCTCTAGAAGCTGAGTGAAAAATATAAGCCCCCTCTCTAATATAAGCACCCCCTTAAAATAAAAAAAAGATTTCATTTGGATTCGCGCCTTTTTTGTTGACAATTTTATACCCCTTCTCATTGCAAGCAGGCAGCTCTTTTTTCAAGAGATATAGATATATATTTTGAAGATATATATTTCTTGGTATATAGAGGGTCAGCCCTTGGCCCGGACCATGTACCCCCAAAGGGGCTTCCTATTGAAATAGGTTGCCTGCCGAAGGCAGGCAGGTAGAAAATCTAAAAAAGTCAAAATTTTTGATGGAAAGTGGTCGGAAACAACGTTTTTATCGGTTTTAGCGTGTAAGAATTGCTTAGAAATGGTTAAAACCTGTTTTTGAAAAAATTCCGATATGGGGGGGGGAACCGTATAAGTACCAATTTTTTTGTGATTCATTACATACAGAGAGCGTTTAGAGACTTTCTTTATAAAAACGTCAGAAAAAACGTTTCACGTGAAATTTTGCGACGGCGAATTTTGTAAAGGGCGAGAACCGTGACGGCAAATCAGCCCCGTCCCATATATAAGCCCCCTCTCCAATAGAAGCCCCCTCTCTAATAGAAGCCCCCCCTTGAGGCTGAGTGAAAAATATAAGCCCCGGGGCTTCTATTAGAGGAAATACGGTAACCCTTTTTGTGAAGAAACTTTCTTCAAGAAAAAGCATAAAACAATAAATGTCAACTTTGTTACATGCTTTTTGCAGAATATTCAAACGCGGTTGGATGCCAGCAAAGTATTGCCCAAAGACTCATTGATCCACAAAACCAACAGGTTCTTCTTGTTCACCTACTCAATCTCAGTCACTGTAAAAATTATCTAAAAGTATAGCATTCTGGATACAATTGTGTGGGCGGAATACCACCCTGTCACCGTCATAATCAACAATGAGTTCGATGTGGTTGATCCAAAGCAATATGCCCGCTTTTACCAGATGGTAGACGACTTTGAGAGGTCGTTTGTTACAAAAATAAATATTTTGAAATTTGAAGTCATACTTTTTCAGAATTTCTAAATGCAAAGGTAAGACCTTCTTAATTATCCCATTCAGGGATGGGACCAATTTCCCTCTTCCAATTTCCGCCACTTGATTTCCGACTTCCAATTTTTATTTTTCCGTTCCATCCCTGATTCATATGAACAACTTTAGTTTACAAGAAGTTTATGATAGATACTCTATTTTCTTCATCAGAAGAGCATGCTCGTCTATTTTTCAACCCCTAAAAATTCGTGAAATTGTCAATCGAAAATGGCCTGAACTCCGAAATCTTAGTCGAAAAATGATGGGGTGCCGGTTTATTATAGAGAGTGCCCTTCTAATAGAGAACATACGGTATATCGAATGGAAAAAGAAATTCCAGAAAGTATTTCCTACTTTTCCTCAGTTATAAGGAGGAAACTTTTGGAATACAGTTAGGTTATTCTATAGCGTATTAATTGTGCATTACCGTATTTTCTTTATTAATAGAACCACTCCGCCCCCAAATCAGGAATTGTTTAAAATTTATTTTTCATTTTTACCCTATTTTGGGCACCGACCCTCAGGTATGTTACATAACAAAATGTAGCTGGAAAGCTGAGCTACATTTTGGTATGTAACTTGCCTGAGGGTCGGTACCTAAAATAGGGTGAAAATGAAAAACAAATTTTAAAAAGTTCCCGATTTGGGGGGGGGTCTATTAATAGAGAAAATACGGTATCGTAGACTCAAAAGCAAGATGTACGCTATGACGAGATTTTCCGTGCAATGTACAAAAAGAGTACAAAAGACCGGCTCTAGATGTTTTTATACAGTCTAACCTGATTTAACCCCTTCCGGTCACAGAGCTGGGTGTTTAATCAGTTTGATCAGATGAGTGTAGATTATGGCGAGACTCGACTGGGAACTTGATATAAAGAAGCAATGAAGCTGAAATAGGATCTCTTGGAAGCTGGTTTGTTGGTTGTACAGTCAAACCTCGTTTATCCAGCACCAAAGTTGGTTCTTAGGTCCGACACTTTCTTTAGCTCATTTTCGAAGTCTTTGCTAAATGTGAATCGCCAGTCTAGTCCGATTCTGTTTTGCCGTTCGTTTTCAAAATTTTAAATTTCGTCATAAAGACCCGCGAAACTCGGTTATCCGGCACCCTTTTGAAAATCAGGTGCCGGATAACCGAGGTGCGGGTCTTTATGGCGAAATTTAAAGATTTTGAAAAAACGAATGGCAAAATCAGAATCCTTGCGATATTTCGGACTAGACTGGCGAATCACATTTAGCAAAAGACTTCGAAAATTGAGCTAAAGAAAGTGTCGGACCCAAGGCGGGAAGGAACTTTTGGGGGTGCCGGATAAACGAGGTTTGACTGTACAACCAACAGACCAGCATCCAAGAGATCCCTAATTTCAGCTTCATTGCTTCTTTATATCAGAGTTCCTACAGTCGAGTCTCGCCATAATGTACACTCATCTACAGTCAAACTTCGATTGAACCACCCCCCCAGCTCTGTGACCGGGAAGGGGGTTAAATCAAGGTTAGACTGTATAAAAAACATCTAGAGCCGGTCTCAATTGGGTGCCGGATAAACGAGGTTTGACTGTATCCCGCAATTATTGTCATACACGAACTGACAATTTAAATGAGTGCGGGAATAATAGCAAATTTGTTAAAGTAACCATACTGATAACTCACAAGTTACTCAAGTCAACCTACAAATTATATGCAAGACCATGGATGGGGTTTTTGCCTTAATCTCTCCGTTGTTTTGGGCAAGGGTTGGCGAGCGCATGTTAGCATGGACTTAAACATATCTTAGACTCATATTTGAGTACATCCTAACATACGCTGCCATAACCTTGCCTAGGCCTACAATATAACAAAAACAACAATAGGGGTGACCAAGGCAAAAAACCCCTTACAGTAGCTCGATTTAACAACCACCTAAAAAGTTCGCTCTTCCTAGACTCCAACACTTTTTTAACTCAATCTTCGACAGCTTTTCCTACTTCTGTTTTGACATTCTGGTCTGCCGATCGTTTTTCAAAATCATAAAATGTTTTCATCTAAAAAATCAAAAACTCGAAAAAAGGTGATCGTTAAATCGGGGTTTTAATTTTTAAATGTAAATATCTTATAGTTTTGAAAAACGATCGGCAAAATCGGAATTCTTGCGATATTTAGGACCAGAATGTCAAAACAGAATTAGTAAAAGCTGCCGAAAATTGAGTTAAAAAAGTGTCGGACCCAGGCGGAAACAAACCTTTTGGGTGATCGTTAAATCGAAGTTCTACTGGGCAGGAGTGGTGTGGGCCAAGTCACTTTGGGACAATTCAATTTGGGCCAAAATCAAATTACGCCAAGATCATTTGCAATATTCGGCAAATATTTACCGAATATTGCAATTTTATTTTGGCCCAAATTGAATTGTCCTAGAGTAATTTGGCCCACACTACTCCTGCCCGGGTACTAGTTCGGTTTAGCCCCACACTCCCATTTTTGATTTTTCTTTGATACGACAAACATCTTTCATTTATTCACATAGATACAAGTCAACAATTTGTGACCATAAAAAGAGCATAATATCATTTCCACCGAACTTTCGGCGCCAAACAAAATCAGAGACTAAAACAGAACGATGTGTGCCGTATTCTTGCTTGTGCCTTCTCTTGAATTTTTGCCATGTTGATTCGATCGTCTGAGTGTGTGCACCAGTCTCCGGATCCACGAAATTGACTGAGTGATTCACGGTGAAGTGAAGGAATTCCTCAGGCAGCTTTTCAATTAGACTAATTCCAGTGCGATTGTTTATGTAGGCCGGCCAGCAGTCAGACATGATCGTTGTTCCTAAAAAGTAGTATAAATCTTGAGGTGTTGAAGCCATTGCATGAATTCATCATCGGACCAATTGAGCAGTTTGTCGTAGAGTTTGGCCAAATTGAAATCACGGAGTTCTTCCATGCCTGCAACAAAAAAAGATGAATAAAGTAAATGAGACGGAACGATGAAAACAAAATCTTGGAGCACACAAAAAAGCAAGAACACGACTAAAACACGACTAAAAATGGAAAATGATAAAAAAATACGTTGTTTAAAAAGATTGTGCAAACTTGAGACACGAAAGCAAAAAATGGGGGTGTGGGGCTAAACCGAATTAGTACCCCTGCCCGTTCTACTCTATTATGCAATAGGGCCGAATTTTTTGTGGTGCAAATCGTATTTTGAGCATGAAATTGTTTTTGAGACGGAAAGATATTTGTTCATTTTTCCAGGATCTCAAGCATCGATGATTTGGCTAAGGGTAAGTAGCCACTAAAATTCAGTCTACAATTTTTTTATTCAGGACTACGAGATCTTTTACCATGACACAGGTAAAGACGTGCTCAATTTCCTGGTGGACGCTTTCATGTCCGAGCCCAACGCCACCGTCAGTACATCACCGCCCACCAAATCTCCCACTGGAATAGATTTCTGCCAACTAGATGCCTTTCTCGACTCACCTTTTCACCGCCATTGGACCGCTTTTGTAAGCAAAGAGTATGTGGAGTAGGTGGCTATTTCTTAGTTTTAGGTACTAATATGTCCAGTTTTAGTGGTAAAAGATGTCCAGTGGTCAAGAAGAACTGGTTTACCGTAGCCTACCACAACACCTCTACCTGGGATGACCGAATAGAACTGATGCAGACCTGGAGACACATAGCCAACACCTACAAAGACTTAAATGTGACTGTTTGGGAACAAAATGCTATGTTTGTGGACCAAATGTTGAGCTTGAAACGGGTCGCCTTACAGGTATCAACTTCTGGATATTTTTGTGAACTATTTTTTGTAATAGTCTGGGTCGTTCTTCGTCTGAACCGATTTTCGCGAAAACCAGTTTTACGAAAACTGATTTTCACAATACCAGTTCCTCGTCTCAAAACCGTTTTTCCAAAAACCTTTTGCAACAACCAAAAAGTTTTACGAAGACTGATTTTGCGAAAAAAAACCGATTTGAGCCAATTTATCACCACGCTGTATGCTAATTACGAATTTTTTTGAAGAATATGTCCAAAAATTAGAGATGATGGCTTGACCTTTTCGGGCGGACGGGTCAGAATTCAAATTTAAAAATTTCGGGACGGGACACCGGGACGGGACAGGTGCCAAAAAATTTCCGGGCGGGATTCCGGGACGGGACGATTCTCTAAAATTAACGGGACGGGACGGAATTGTCCCGTCCCGTCCCGTCATCACTACCAAAAAGCCTAAGCACAGTTTGGCGGTACCAAAATTGATATTTTACATGTCCCGATCCAAAGATGACCCCGTCCTGGCCGGATGTGGTCGGACACTTTATTTAACCCATTTTTGGCCGGATCTTCCAAAAATCTTTCTTGTTCACTCGCTTATGCCTCTATCCGATTTTCGTTACTGAAATGCAGTTAACGTTACACAATTTTTTTGGCAAAACTCATAATTTACAGAATACCTCATTAAATGCAGTTTCAGAAAAAAATCTTTATTATTTTTTACTACGATAATTTTGACCTAAAACTGCCCTTCAACCCTTCAAATGATTCTAAAAAATTTCAAGTTTTTTGTTTAGGCAAACTTCAGGTTAGCATATCTCAAATTTCAATTTGCGACTTATTCAGCATTTATTTATCAGTTTGCAGTAAATTTAATAAACTTTAAAATGAACAAAAATATGATGCAGAAAAAGTTAGTTTTAGCGATAAAAATTACATTTTTCAAGAAAAAGACATAAACTTGACATGTCCTTTTTAGCTATGTAAATTTTTTTATTATAAATACCCGAATTTTATAAAGCCGGGTATTTTGTCGGGTATTTACCGGTAAATACCCGGGTATTTACCCATTCAACAACCCTAGTTTAGACATTGAATGTAGTCACCAAAACTAAACATTTTAAAAACAGGTGAAAATAAGACTGAAAGAGTGTTTGAAAGTAAAAATTTTTGTTGATAGAAATTTGCACCCTGTTCTTTTCTGGTATTAAAATCGTACCAGTGCGCATTAACGGCATTAAGGGGGAGGAAACTTTATATGTGCATCGCCTAGGGTCGAAGATTCAAATCCCCCAAGGTGCACACTCTATTTATTTTTTTTATAGAGTTGACCGACTTGTAGGGCTCAAAACTATCGAGGAATCGATTGGAATTTTTTTCAGTACTGCTTTACTGTCACCAGCTGCCTTGATTTTGCAATTTCAAGCAAATGGCCATCAAAATGAAGGGGAACCATCCAAAATGACGCGTACTTAGTTTTAAATTGCCTGAACCTCTGCCAATTTTATTTATTTCTCAACGCGTTTAGTGACTTTCTAAAGTCAGAATTTTATAGGGAATCAGACAGGGCTGTGCAAACATCCGGAAGTTACATCCGGAGGTGGATGTTTGACCTCCACCTCCAGGCCGGATGTTCGGAGGTGGACGCGGAGGTTCAATTTTTTTGGTGCGGAGGTGGATGTTTGAATAAACATCCGCCTCCGGAGGTCGGAGGTGGAAGTGGAGGTGGCGAAAATTTGAACATCCGAACCTCCAACCCATCTCCGTTGAGATGTGTCAAAAATTTAAAAAATCCGTAGAGCGCCTATTCTCTAAGTTGACCATGACAAGTGGAGGACTCAAGTCTTGCTCAGGCCCGAAACTCGTCAAGAAGAAGGTGATCATCTCGTTCAACTCGAAGTTTGTCTCCATTTGAGATTGTTGTTATTTTGGCTAGTACCTTCTCCTTATCTGGCATTTTATCTCGTTGCAGTTGAATAAAGTATTATCACCAAATTACGTGAAGGTTAATGGAGGTGGATGTCGAAAAAATTCCGGATGTTGGATGTTGACGTGGAGGTTAAAAAAATTTTCGCTGGAGGTGGATGTCGGACGTGGAGGTTCAACTTTTTTTGGGTATGGAAGTGGATGTTTGGGTAAACATCCACCTCCGGATGTTGGAAGTGGAAGCGGAGGTTCAAATTTTTGGGGGTGGAAGTTCGGATGTTGACGTGGAGGTTTGTTTTTGAGCTGCACAGCCCTGGAATCAGATAGAAATTTTCCCACACCAAAATCACTTCAGAAGAATCAGGTAGCTAGCGAAGGTTTGAACAAGATAGAAATGAGTATTTTTGAGGGGTAGGATCTTGGTATTATTTCAAAACTGACTTTTTGCAATTTTGATTTGCATGATCATTCACAATCATATACTGAAAATGACGCTAAGAAGCAGAGCTACACTTTGAGTATAAGGTTGTAAATGAAAATGTAAGTTAAAATTGCGAAAAATGGCAGTTCCAAAATAATACCGAAAAGTTCAGGAAAAACCCTGGGTAGGATGGCATCGAATTGGGCATCGTTGGATATTTTTTTAAATTTTAGTTCTAACTACATTTTACCTCTTTCTCTGTGTGATAGCTCAAAAAAAGCCCAGAGTTTTGGCTACACGGTGGCGCAAAAAAACGCGGGCACTTAGAAAAATTTGCGTAAGTAGCCCCTTGACCCATCAATTTCCCCAGAAAAATCGATGGCAGTAGTTAAGCTACCTGTCTGCTTGTGATCTTCATCACAGCCGGCCATTTGTGGAGGTTTCCGAGGGCTTGCCACCCAAAAATCGGAAACCGACCGGCAAAGGGTTACGTACTTCAATTTTTTTAAGGTGGCCGATTTTTTTACACATGAGTCAAAGAAAAACCCCAAAAAACCATCGATTTTCGGAAATTTAGCCTATTTTAGCCTGTAAATACATTGCGCTGATGATTTTGATGGATAGCCAAGAGTGTGGGGATCATTTTGACACCAAACTTTTAAATAAAAGGAGACAAAAAATATGGTGTGCACTTAGTCAGTGCTAGTCGAATCTGTGACTTGGGTGATGCGTATATAAAGTTCCCCTCCCTTTAACACTCCGACTCCCAAGCGGCGTTATTGAAATTCTTGACTCAGAATTTCATGCTGAACACGATGGTACCAATCGTTCATTCTCCGCACTGTGACGATGTGGGCTAAAAAGCGCTCAGACGGTAACAAATTGTCATGCTCAAAATTCAGCCAATTACCCACAAGTCTTCAGATGGTGCGCCATGATTGTCCTACTGCATTCACGCTCATGATACACTAAAATGACCATCAGGAGTTCAGCTTTCTAAAAATACTAAGCATGCGCTGATTTCATTTTTTAAAGTCGAGATAAATCATTACTTATTTGTTGGGGTAGGGATTTTCGAAATTTCCTGCTCTGAATTTCTAGATGTCATAACTTTCTGTTAAAAAAACGATTTATCTGAATTTTTTCCTATACAGCCCCTATTCCATATTAAATTCAGAAGGCGCCAATTTGAATTTTGAAATTTTGACTAGAAAACCCCTGTGGATCGAAAATTTTTTTTTGCTCAGAATTTTATATATATACTATACTAAAAATGATCAGCATGAAATTCTGAGTCCATCCAAGCAAAGTGGCCGTTCGAGTATCGGAGTGTTAGTTATTAAAATCACTGTCGAATTTCGAATTCTGCTCGAGACAATAAACATTTAAATTCGAAAATCAAATGTTTATTGTCTTGAGCGAAATTCAAAATTTGACGGTGATTTTAATAATTAAAGACCACTTTTATAAGCAAATCGGCCGCGCTGAGCACGAATCCGGTGTTAGAATCAACGGTTTGCTTAACAAAAAAAGAATTTTATGCAAATTCAAGTTACAACTTATACATTAATTTTGCACATTTTGTTACATTTTTTGATAAATTATTGCTTTATTTAATATTAAAATAACCCTCAGATTCTGTGATTTTTTTTCGCGAAAAAAATTCAGCTAAATAGTTTCTTAACAGAAAGTTATGACATCTAAACATTCAGAGCAGGAAATTTCGAAAATCCCTACCCCAACAAATAAGTAATGATGCATCTCGACTTTAAAAATAAAATCAGCGCATGCTTAGTATTTTTAGAAAGCTGAACTCCTGACGGTCATTTTAGTGTGTCATGAGTGTGAATGCAGTAGGACAATGCAACAATGTCAGGATAATGAGCTATTTTCTAAGTCGTACTTTTTTGAATAATACGTTGTTTACGCAAAAATTTGGAAAAAATTGGAAAGCGGTCAAGAATACTGGTCAAAACTCCAAAAAATAGTAATTACAGGTTGGGTTGCTAACACTTGTGTGCATGGCTTTTGTCTGTTCCTTCTTCATCCCTAACCCTTGCAGTGTCCTAATTGCTTCACTGACCATTGCTTCCATCAGTTTAGGTAGAAATTTATATACAGTAGCGTCCAAAAATGCAACAAACTTCTTTAAGGAAATATTTTTTAAACTCGTAATTTTTTGTTTAGTTAACAAGTACATAATTCTTTTCTAGTAAAGCAGTCTTGTAGCATTTTTTCTCCTCTTTCTCATGGTGCTAACGGTTTTCCCGGAAAATTTTTTTTTTGAAATTTTGCTTTTTTTGCATCGTCCAAAAAATATATAACAAATTAACTTCTGCTAATGTTTCCATTGCTTTGTTGTCTTTTCTTGATTATCCCCATCCCCGGGGGAGTTATTGTTCAACCCCCTTCGGAGGGGGGGGGGAGTTATTAGAAAGGGGGGAGTTCTTGGAGAGGGGGGGAGGGGATTATTTTTCAATAGGAAAATTATTGATTAAAATTTGTTTCGTCCTGAACGAAGAAAATATTTTTTCGCTCTCTCCTCGTTTTTCGCTATCTCATTGTATTTCACTGTCTTGTCTTTTTTTGCTGCGCTATTTTGCTGCTAAACGCTTTTTTTCGGCTTTCAGGTGAGCGATCTTGAAGAGCTGCAGATGAATGAAGATGAGGGCAAAAATATTACCAAGAAGCGCATTCGAAACAATGAAGCAGCTACAAAACTTGAAGTCGTTGAATGGGCTCGAAATCACTCGATTCACTCCGCTGCAAAGAAGTTCAAAGTGGACCGAAGAAGCGTCAAAGAATGGCAGCACGAAGAAAATGAACTGAAGCAGCAAGTGTGAGTCTTTTTTTAGCTTGTACATATTTTTATTTTTTATTCTGGGTACAACTCAGCCAGAGAATCCAAACGGAAGTGTTTCGATGGTGGTGGTCGACAAGTGGGCAACCCAGAGATAGATGTGCAACTGCCCGAGTGGATTCGTGAAAAGAGAGAGAATAAGCAACCAATGTCCCGACGAATCATCAGCAACCAGGCGCAAGAGCTGTTTCGTGGAACCGACATGAAGGTTAGCATTATTGTAGCATGATTTCATTTCATTCCACATCATCTTTCCAGATCTCTATTGGCTTGCTTAACTGTTTCCTCAAGCACCATAACTTCACTCGCCGCCGTGTCACAACGATTTTTCTATGCCGAAGCTGTGGCCAAGTTTATCGTCCACGTCGAGGAAAGAAAGAAAGCGGTCAAATTTGGTTCGATTCTTGCTATGGATGAGACTGCTGTATGGTTTGACTGTCCCGACAACACTTGCATCGAGACCAAAAAAGCCAAAGACGTGAGGATTTTTTTTAATGGCAAGATCTAATTATTTTTATTAGGTAACCGTCGTGACAACTAGACACGAAAAGAGGAGAATAACCGTTTGCCTCACTGCTAGATCTGATGGGAAGAAGTTTTCTCCATATGTCCTTTTCCATCGAAAGCTTCCAGTGCTGAAGATCGTGCAGCAATTTCAAGGAAAGCTGATAGTCAACTGGAATGGGTCTGTGTGGATGAATGATGATACCACTGCCAATTATCTGAAGCAAGTGGTCAAAAGCAGCGGAGTATTCTCTTCCAAAACTCTACTGGTGTGGGATGCATTTGCTGAGCACAAGAGCGTCAAGACGATAGATGTGCTGAATGAACTCAACGTTGAGGCTGCTTTTATTCCGGGAGGGTGTACAAAATTCATACAGGTATTTTTTGTATTTATGGAATGGCCCAGCAGTTCATTATTTCTTTTCAGAGACCAGATGTCAGTTGGAACAAGCCTTTGAAGGAGAATATCCGCCACTACTACACAAGCTGGATGACCAATGATGCTCACAAAGAATTCACGAAAGGAGGCAATCAAAAAGCACCGGAACTGGAGATCGTCTTGGATTGGGTCGACCGAGCACGGAAAGACCTCTCAAAAGATCTCATCATAAAATCGTTCAAAGATGATATTTTTATTAGTCGGTTTATATCTCATGGTTTTTTTTGCATGTGCGCTCACTACAGCAACAGATGGAACAGAAGACGATCAAATCAGCTGCTTCAAGCCAAATGAATCCATTGGCACAAAAGGACTGGACAGAGTGTGGCAAGAGATGAACGAAACGATTTTGAAGAAGCCGGCATTTTGGAAGAGGGCGAGCTATACGAAGAAACTGCAGAAGAAATCAATCTTGAAGATCTTAATTATGATGAATTCTTTTTGTTTGTTGAACAGGTTGTTTGAATTATTGTTTGATTAAGTAAAATGCTAACCCAAAACTGAAAATTGAATTTTCAATGAACCTAAATAAGGTGCCCCCCTTTTAAGGGGGAAGGAGCTATTAGAGAGGCGGGAGTTATTTCACAACAACCCTTTGAGGGGGTGGTGTGAGTTTTTAGAGGTGGGAGTTTTCAGAGAGGGGGACTTAATAGAGAAAATACGGTATTTGGCACTAATTATTTGTCTTTTGCATATTTTTAGACATGACAAAGAAACGGCTTTCAGAAGATTCAAAGAAAGCCGTTGCTTTTGCAGTAAAAATGGGTTCGTAATGTTGCTGCTCAATTTTCGATCAATAGTGGTACCGTTTCGAGAATCTCTGCCAAGGCAAAGTCAAAGAAATCGCTTACTCGTTTGCCATGAAGTGGACGTCCGCCGAAAACTACTGACAGACAAGACCGAGCTCTTCAAAGAATTGCCAAAGCTGATCCAAGGAAGACTGCTACGGACGTTGCCAAGTAAGCCAATTTTCACTTTGTGGTGGAAATCAGCTGTCAAACTGCCAGCCGAATCTTGGAAAATGCCAGTCTGTTTGCTCGCCGTCCTGCCATGAAGCCACTGATCTCAGAAAAGAATCGTAATCTTTTCTTATCTGATGGAATCCGTTATGTTCGTCGGCCACCAGGAAAGCGTTATGATGTTCGTTACCAAGTGCCAACCGTCAAGCATAGCAAGTCTGTAATGGTTTGGGGTATGTAAATCAGATTTTGTGGTAAATGTTTGTAAAAATTATTTACAGGATGCTTTTCTCGTGACATGATTGGTCCAATTGTTCGTGTAGAAGGTCTTATGAATGCTCCGATGTACCGTGGAATTCTCGAATCTGCCATGCTGCCTCATGCCATAGACAAAATGCCAGCCGGATGGATTTTCCAACGAGAGAATGATCCAAAATATGCCTCAAACTTGCTGAAGGGAACCAAGCCAAATGTCAAGAAGCCATTTTCCGGGTGGTTCAAAGACAACAATATTGCCGTTCTGCCATGGCCATCGCAAAGTTCTGACTTGAATTTGATCGAGCATCTATGGGAACAGCTAGAGCGTCAATTGAAGGGAGAAAAATTCCAAAAAGAAGCCGATTTAATGAATGCTCTTGAGAAAAAATGGAAGAAGATACCTATTGATCGAATTATTAAACTTGTTGATTCAATGCCAAGTCGCTGCGCGGCTGTTATCAAGGCAAATGGTTAGGCAACCAAGTATTAGTTGTTATTGTTTCCTTATTTCCTTATTTCCTTAATATTTCCTTAAAAAAGTTTGTTGCATTTTTTTGGACGCTACTGTACTTTCAAATCTATTGCTTACTCAACTTCCACAGGTGTGTTTGGCTTCCTGTCTTGGTGGCATTTGGACTTAGATCCTATTACATTGGCGTAAGTCCCAGTCTAAAACACAATTTATCCACTTTCAACGCCCAAGTTTGCAGCGCTATTCTGATGTCCATAGGTCTGTCGGTGGATTTCACAGCCCATGTGATCTACCATTTCCAACAGAACAGCAGACTAGAATACATAGACGGCAACTGCATCGAAATCCCAATCACCTCACGGCAGGAAAAACTACGCTATACTCTAAGAAGTGTGGCCTGGCCTATGCTTCAATCTGGTAAAAACTTGTTTTAATTTTGCAGTGAAATTTCACTAATTCGAACCGCTCTCGCTGGGTCTGACCCCTTTTTTGGCTTAACTTATGCTATTTTAGCGAACAACCTGAAAACGAAAAAAATTAGAATGATGCCTCGAAAAAACTGAAATCTGAAAAAAACCTGGGAAAAGGCTGAAATGGTCTACGAAAAAGCTGAAATGAGCCACGAATTTTTTTATTTTCATGTTTTTTTCACATTTTATCTTTCTTCGTTTTTTTCTCATGGCATATTTTTCACATTTTTTTTAAATTTAAAGAATTAACGAATTGAACAGACAGAGTCGGCGAAAAATTCGGCTCATATTTGACTGTAACCTATTCAGGTGCGTCCACAATCCTGTGTATTCTTCCTCTATGTTATGTCCAGGTATGTGTATATTTTCAAAAATTTTGCCGATTTTCACCTTTCATTCAGAAATATGCTCCAACAGTGTTTGTGAAGACAATGTTTCTAGTGAGTGCATGGGGTGTGGTGCATGGTTTGCTAGTGCTGCCCTGTTTGCTCACTGCCCTGCCTTGCTGGTGCACTTCCGGCAATTTTTACACCCTCTACTGTGTCTCCACCTCCAAAAAGTGGTATTGCTTGGCTAATCCTGACACTTCACAGCCTGCTGGTGAGGGCAAAAGCAAAAGTGGTGAAGAAGTACAAGAGATGAAGTCTTTCACTCACATTTGATCTCTAGTTTATTGTTTTTGGAAATGTATCTCGTTGTGACTATGCCATATTTACTGTTATTTACGAGTATAACATATTGGCTTTACCGTATTTCATCAAGCAGTTTAACATGTTATCATAGGATCTCGCACAGAACCGTCCGGAATTTTTTGAACAAAAGTACCCATTTTGGTGTGAATTATCCTTTTGTGAGACACCCTATTATGTAAAATGTCGTAGTGTTAATTTTTCTCGGAGAGTCTTCACCAGGTGTTCGCCGGCATAAAAGTCACAATTCGGCTCCCAAGATTGTATTGCGTTGATTCATAATTAATGCGGATTTTTGTTACCTTATGATTCTTTTGATCTATTTCTTCTTTAAATTTGCTTTTTTGTTTTAAAGTATGCCCTGGCTTTTAGTTAAGAAGAATGCGCGTCGAAAACCACCTTCACATTCGCCATATCATGCTCTACCACTTCGAGAAAGGATGGAGGGCAGCGCAGTTGGAAAGATTTGAGAGCTTGATCATTAAAGTCAGATGGGCGACCTCTTCCTTTCTCATCTTGCAAGCTTGTGTCACCGGATTTGAAACGCTTGAACCATCTTTCCACCTGACTTTGACTGATCGCCTCTTTGCCAAAGAGTTCGACAATATCGCGAAAAGACTGCGCTGCCCTCCATCCTTTCTCGAAGTGGTAGAGCATGATATGGCGAATGTGAAGGTGGTTTTCGACGCGCATTCTTCTTAACTAAAAGCGAGGGCATACTTTAAAACAAAAAAGCAAATTTAAAGAAGAAATAGATCAAAAGAATCATAAGGCAACAAAAATCCGCATTATTTATGAATCAACCCAATAGGAATACTTTTACAAAGTTTCTCGCTCAACAAGATGGTATTTTTAATTTTTACGGTGTTACAGTCGAGCCTCGATAAACCGACACACTATTGCAGAAGCAGGTATCCGTTTATCGAGGCTTTGCTTTTTAGAGGAAAAAGTTTTTGGATTTTGAAAAACGATCGGCAAAATCGGCATCCTTGTGATATTTGGGACCAGACTGTCAAAACAGAATTGACAAAAACATTCAAGAATAGTGAGCTGTCCGTTTATCGAGCTTCGACTATATAATAAAAACTTGATAAGAAAGTGCCGGAAAGTAGCACATTTCAAGCGACAAAAAGTTCGTGTCACCTAATTCACTAGCGTTTCCCAGTTTCTTATAAAAATACTCATAAAATTTATAATTGGCTGTCAAACAAATAAAAAAAAGTGGCACTTAGTCTCTATCAAAGCGGAAATTTGCTAGGAATTCAAACATTATTTAGCACTTATGCATCTGGAGGACTGCTTTTTGTATTAACTGTATATAATGTTTTAACATTTCCTAAATAATTCTTATGCGCTAAAAAGTTGTTTTCCAACGTTTCCTTTACTAAAAAGTAGACATTTTTAACAAATTTACTAAAATTTGACTTTTTGTATTGGTCCCCCAAGCTATACTAACCTCCAAGAGTACCCAAATATACAAACAGATAGATTTGAACATATCTTTGTTAACTGGGGCATACTACATAAAGAAACTATGGTATGCATCTCAACTCCAAGCCCCCAAGCCCTCGAAAGGGGTCGCAGAAGGTGTCCACAAGTATTCCCAAAATAATGTAGTTGTATTTATTCGTGAAAATTTCACAAGTGACCTAGTGCTATACTTTTTATACCAATTTTTATTGTCAAATCAATCGTGTTTGACTGCTTTTATAGAGGCTAGTAGACGATCCACAAATCTCCAGACATCTTCAAATGAATTGTAGAGGTGCACAGGGGCGACTCTGATCACATGGGGATACCTCTTGTCCACCTATAAATGAATTCAATAATAAATTTGAGCCGACAATTGAATTGGCCAACCGCAATTCCTCGTTTCACCAACTCCAAGTAGATGCTCTTGATGTCACAGTTGAACTTGAGGGATAGTTGGCAGCCCCTTTGTTGAGGGTCTCTCGGTGTCACCAATTGACAGCTAACCTTGCCATTTACATTCTCACCCAGGTGACAGTCAATCAAATATTCCAAATAGCCGGTCAACAAAAGAGACTTCTTGCGCAATGAGATCATGGATGTTCTTGAGAATATCTGAACAATTTTTAATGCAGTCAGGACCAGTGTTTCTGAAAGTAACCCCTGCACATACAAAACAGTGCGCGTGCACTTGGAAAATACCCTACATCCTTACCTACACTTGACAATGAAACAAACCGTACGTCCAGGGCCGCAACTTCAATTTTCTCAAGAAGGGGGTGAATTTGGCTAATTATTCTAATGACACCTCCCCCCCTTGAGAAATTTAAAGTTGCGGACCTGGGCGTACGCCTAGCTGCGTACGCCTACACATACGCTTAAAAAGAGACGTACCGTATTCACTCTATTACAGGGTTGTTACGCCTTCAATGAAGATCTTCAATGAAGGTGAAGGACCTTCTGATGATGGGGTATAAAAAATTTTCAGGTGAAGGAATGAAGGTGAAGCCTTCAGGACAAAATGTTTGGGTGAAGGAATGAAAGTGAAGGCTTCATGGGGCTCATTTTTGTATTGCAGCGAGGCTGAATCCTTCACACTTAAGTCTCCTGCAACACAGATCTTCTTTAGACAATGAAGGAGGAGGAAGTCTTGTATGACTAGCTTTTCCCGCAAATCCCACTGGGAAATTGATTTGACGAATTCCCGCAAAAATAGTCAAACTCGCGCTCAGAGTTTTACTAATCTCCCAACCTTCCTAATCCCACGCCAATATACAGGACCCAGATGGAGACTAAACTAGCAGGTCGAGAAGCGTCGACTCCTGCGACATCCGACGCTGTGGAAGGGGCTTTTTCAATTCTCGGCTACAACACCAAGGGCTCGAGGGTTAACAAAAGTGCGGCGCATGCGCGGCGGAAGGTGTTGCTCACGTTCAACCGGGATTTTGAATAGTTCTCTTTTGTTTGATTCGATTGACTGGTTTGTTAGAATAAATTTAGGTACTTATGTGCCCCGGAGGCATTATACAGCGATAAAATAACATTCAAATAACATTGTTTTGTACTGATTTAACCCTAAAATATCCTATGCCGGAACTGAGTTTAAAAATACCCTTTCCCCAATCCCAAACATACCCATTTTTGAATTATTTTTAAACTCAGTTCCGGCATATGATTTTTTAGGGTTAAATCAGTACAAAACAATGTTATTTTACCGCTGTATAATGATTTATGATCATTATCAGATGTTGCCCACGGGTCACATAAGTACCTAAATTTAGCATGAAGATATAATGAAGGAGTCCATTTTTAATAAAGAAACCAATGAAGGAGAAATTTGTAATGAAGGTGAAGGCTTCACCCTTAAAATTATTGAGTGAATGAAGGTGAAGGCTTCACCCTTAAAATTATTGAGTGAAGGAATGAAGGTGAAGGCTTCAGGAAAAAAAATTCATTAACAACCCTGCTCTATTAATTGCCACCCTCTAATAAACGTCCCCCCCCCCTCTAATAAACACTCACCCCTGGAGAAGGGTTGAAAAATAATCGCCTCCCCCCTAATAAACGCCCACCCCATGAGGAGGGTTGAAAATCCCTAATCCGAGGTTAAACTTTTATTAGACATCAAATTGTTCAACAAACATAAAATATTCATCTTCATTAAATTCCTCCAAAGTTTCTTGGGTTCTTTCCAGCTGCTCTTTTTCCAGTTCGCCTTCTTCAACGAGTTCAGCTTCTTCGTAGTCGTTGGGACCACACCTCGCCATGTTTTTAGCTCTGGACTCGTACTCAAAACAAACATTACCCGGTAAATTACCGGGAATTACCGGGTAATAAAATTACCCGGCGATTCCAAAAATTAGCCTGCATTTTGAGTACGGGGTAATTTAAAAAGTCCCCGTAATTTTTTTCCCGGGTAATTATTTTTTACCGGGCAATTTTTCGTTTTGAGTACGGGTCCTGATGTCGCGGAGAATGTCGAGTCCTTTGGTTCCGGTGGATCCGGTTGGCTTGAAGCAGGTGATCTGGTCGTCCTCTGCCCCTTACCTTAGACATAATTCCGAGCAAGAATCTTGATCTAAAATGCATATAGGAGCTCGTTTTGCTCAGCTCCAGTGACCAAAACGTAGTAGAATACCCTCAATTCAGGGCAATTGCTGTAGTCCTTCAAGGCAAAAGTCAATGTTTAGCACACACATACCTTGAAGACGGTTTTCATCAGCGCATATATCATGCAAGCGCACCAGATTTAGAGACATCTTAACCGAAAATAAGTTAAATGATAATTTGAAGTTAAACAAAACTATGTTCAAACTCCATCTTTTTGGGTATTCAGGTACCCTTTCCCGAAGATTTACCTTGATCCCCCAAGGCAAAAAATCAAATTTTTGGTAAAAAAAATTTTTTTGAAAAATGCTTGGCCGCGCCCTAAAAACATGTTTTCTACACGTTAAAAGTTCTAAAACGCCGAAAAAACATCATTTTAGGGTGTTTTCGGAGGACTCCGAATAACCCAGTTTAGCCTTTATTTTTCAACCCTCCTCCAGGGGTGGGCGTTTATTAGAGGGTGGGCGATTAATAGAGTGAATACGGTATGCAGGGTGTGCCAAGAAATTTTATCACTTTTGAAGGGGCAGAAAAAATTTTAAGGTTCGGATTATGAAAATCTGTAAACGCCAACAGACTCAGTTATTGATAGCAATATTTTTATAATGCGAAAAATACAATTTTCGCTTGGCCCCTGTGGTTTTGGTCTTGGTCTGTGGATGACCTCTGGATGGGCAAGGACTAAACCACAGGGCACCAAGCGAAAATCGTGTTTTTGACTTTATATATCGAAAGAATTGCCATAAATTTCTGAGTCGGTTGGCTTTTACAGATTTTCGCAACTCGAACTTAAAAAAAAGTTATGGCCCTTTTAAAGTGTCAGAATTTATTGATACAACCTGCACTTCTTCGGCTGACACAAAGACTTGAAATTTTCGTAAAAACTAACCTGCAAAGAACCCAGCATGCCTACAGCAAGCATGAAGGAAGGGTTGGAAATGCGGAAGCCATTAGCGCCTTGATCCAGCTCCAGTTCATTGGTCATCAGAAAGCGAGTGGACATTTTGTGACTCCACCAACCCAACATACGCTGCCTGGAACCAAGATCATTGGCGTAGCGCGAGTGCACAAACTGAATTATGGGACTGGATTAGATGTTAGTCACAGTGTATATTTGAAACCCCCGGGAGCGTAAATTTAAGTGACCGTCCACATAACTTACCACACCTCCAAGTCCACCTTAAATTTTCAGATATTAAATTTCACTTCAGCTGATAAATCGCTGACCAGCTCCAGAGCAGCCATATTTGTAGGTGCACCAGCAAGCAAAGTCCACTCCCCAGTCATGCAACTGTAGAGGCACATTTGCAAAAGCGTGAGCCATGTCCCAGCCTACCAAGCAACCCTTAAAACCCACTGATTAGACCGGAATTTTAGGAAGCACTAAAATACCTTTTGTTGACCGGCTTTAGTGATCTTTTCAATCTCAAACAGCTGACCAGTGTAATATTGGACGCCACTGAAGAAGACGAGAGCTGTGGAGTCACCATGTTGGCTGATACAGGCCAGGATGTCTTCGGTCCGTAACAATTCTTCGCCCTAGAAATGGCATACTTAAATTTCATTTTTGCTGGAAACGCACCACATTTTCCACTTCTGTTGGACATTGCGCATATTTTGATGATTTTTGTTATTTCGCTAATTTTTTAAAAATTTTTCTAAATTAAGCAAGACCTTATGCGCAGAGTAGACCAGACGAACTCAAACGTGTGTCTCAACCAGTATATGAGCATACCGCCTATTTTTCACTTGACTACCGTATATTCTCTGATAAACGACCACCTCAATGACGGAAATTTTTGTATTTATTCTTCACGTTTTTGACTCAATTTTTAATCAATTGGTCATTTAAGCCTGATTGCCAGCTACAATTTGGTATCTGGAATAATTACAAAAAGTGGGCCAGAACGCGAAGGATAAATATAGGAAATATTATGAGGTGATTATTTATTAGAAATAGAGATGGAAAAAGACGTGCGGGCGGGATAACGGGACGGAATTTTCGGCCAAAATTTTTGCGGGACGGGATTGCGGGGTTCCAAAAATTTTCGGGCGGGATCCCGCACCCTACGTGCGGGATTTTCTTGATTTGCGGGAAAACATATAACATATAATATTTATTGACAACCACAATAAGGAACGCTTCAAAAATATAAACTGTCACAAACCTTCTGGAACAACCTTGACAAAAGGATCCATCGAGTTTTTTTGCGACGCTTTGTTCTTTTCAACTTCCCTGAGCTTATTTGCAAATGCTTCGTGAGTCCTGGCATGTGTAAAGAGCCCTTTTGTACTTCGATCGGTCATCAGAATTGTTCGCTCGCACGCACCACATTTTGCTTCAGTTGCCGACAACTTTGTGAACAGTCCGATTTTCCATATTGCACTCATCTAAAAACAAGCAATAAATACCGTTTTTTCTGTAGTAAGTCCCCCGGGGAGTGATTGTTCAACCCTTGAAAAATCTGAAAATCTTCGATTTTGAGATTTTTGGGTGTTCAACTGAAATCTAAAAAGTGGAATCGACTAAGATCGTGGTGATAAAGAAAACGCGAAAAACAGATTTGCAGTTAAGTTTTTTCTTTAGGTTGAGATATCGGGTCGATACGGGGGAAGTTATTAGAGAGGGGGGACTTAATAGAGAAAATACGGTAAACGGGAAAAACGTTCCATTTTGTAACAAAAATTTGCTGTAAAAAATAACAAAATGGCATGCGGGATTAAGTCGAAAAACGGGACGGGATAACGGGATTTCAAAATGGTGCGGGCGGGATTGCGGGACGGGATTTTAGCCGAAAATCGTGCGGGACGGGACGGGGTCCCGCACGGGACCCCGTCCCGTTTCTGTCTCTAATCAGAAACTGCGGTACTAGAATGACGCAAAAGATTTGGCGCGTTCTGCGCGCTTTTTACGCTTCGGCTTTGCATCATTGTAGCAGGCGGATTATTTTCAAGTCGTTATGGGGGCTCATTCGTTTTCGGCTTCTGCGAGCGGTAGTTGAGTAGTTTCGCGAGGAAGTTTTTAACTCGGTTTTCCAGCAAAGTAGAAAATTCGCTTTCTTTCGCAGTTGTTACTGTTTCTCTTAACAGAAAGTCAAAGTAGTGATGATTTCTTGTAGCATCTGGCTGAAATTATGTTTACATTGGTTTTATTTCCGTTTTATTTCCAAAATTCAACATTTAGTTATCGAAAATATCGGCATGCTGCTCAAAGCTCTCGCAAACTTCTACGAAGCTGAAGAGATAAAAGATGATCCGCCGCGTTTGCTGAAGATGGTCCAAGTTGGTATGCCTGTGGGAACCAAGATCAGTGACGTCGTCAAGTCAGCGGGTGACACTTGTCCAGCGCTGGAAAAGTCTCAGGGATCAGAGGAAATAGAGCGAAGCTTCACATTCCTTTGTTTTGAGCGTGAGGAAAAGAGCAATTTACATGGTTCGAAGAAGACCGGCACGAAGACGTCTTCTCCTGTCTTTGGGGTTTCTATTTGCTTCTTACCTTTTATCATCAATGCCATTCCTGTCTTTAGGAGAATGACGATGAGTCGTTGGTTCCTTTGAGTACTGCCATCGGTGATGAGATGGGAAGAATTGAACGTAGCAAGTCCGAGAACTTTCTGCGGGCTATCGTCACTGACAAGGTTGCTCTGATCTTTGTTTAATTTAAATTGTGCAAAATAATTTTTTTGATTTGTAGGTGTTCGATGATGCACAGCCGTCTGATGTTGCTGGGAACGCTTCCGAGGTCGAGCGCATGGGTGAGGAAAAGACTCACAAGATGCCCACGTAAGTGTACTCTAGCAATTTCGGCCCGCACTCACATTGGTTACTTTCACTTGCACTTGTAGGTACGATTCGATCAATCATTGTGAGTCATTGCGAAAACCCGATTGGTTCAAGAGGCGATTCTCTTTTATGAAGCGTTCATAAGAGCGCAAGCCCTGGGTGTTTTAGGATGTGTCTGCAGAAATCTCACATTTTTCTGTTTTCCTTTGTTATTCAAATATAAACTCTTTTTGATTTGGTGTTCGGAAATCATCGTATTAGGTTGATCCAAAAGTTCTTGGGCACCTTGAAAAAATTTATTTTCGATTTTTTATTAACGTGTTAATATTTTAGCATGATGTTTATCATTCCAATGTTTGCAGATCTAATTCAGAGGAGATATCACTCGAAGTCACATCAACAAAACAGCTCTCCAAAATCTTTATACAACAAAATAATCTCCCTCAACATCAACAACATTTTGCCATCTTTCAGGCAATCTCCCAATACCTTTAACAAAGAATCTAATCGGTTTCGAATCAAAATAAACTTGCAGATCTGTTAAAATTGCTTCTTCTGTTGCGTATTCTTTGCCAGCCAAAAAGTGCAGCATCGAGCGAAATAAATAAAAAAATAGAATAAATAAAATAAATTTTTTCAAGGTGCCCAAGAACTTTTGGATCAACCTAATATTATCCGTGGCTTGTATTTGCTATGTTTCGTGTGGAATAAAGCTCGGCGTTAATGTCTTTGTTATGATTTGAGTTTGTGTCACTCACTTGTTCATTTTGTTAGCATGTCATGTGTGTGGACTAGAGTCATTGGTAAAGTCGGTCACAGCAATTAAAAAACTATAGTGAGTGGACGTTTGGTCAACTTTATACATAAAGTTGGCCAAAAGTTTGGCCAATTTTATACTAATGCATAAAATTGGCCTAACGTCGAGGATTGCTTTCAAACTTTTATCTGCTCAAATTTAAATATGGTATAAATTGGTAAAAGAACAGTTGAATGCCAAACTGATTGCTGACCCCCAATTGCCGGCCATCCCAATTGCCGGCTTCCAATTGCCGGCCGTATATGTATTTAGTTCTCACACGTCCTCGATCCACCAAAGATTTCCTCCCATTTTTTAGAGGAGATCCAGGGCTACATTTTAGTATATGAATTGATACTGAGATACGATTTTTTGCTATTTTCGATACGATTGAAGTTTCATGTAACTTTTTACCTACCGTATCCGCTCTAATTATTAGCCATGGCGTACAATTTTTCAACCTCCCCTCCGAGGTGGCTGGTGATTAGAGAGTGGAGTATACCGTAAATACTCTAATAAACGGGCCCCCTACAGTTAACCATTTTCAAATTTGTTTTGCTTTTTTAACCCTAACATTGTTTATTTTAAAACGTACGACCACTCATTTTGTAGAGTTTGGAAAGATCTACAAAATGAGTGGTCCTTTAAAAATAAGCAATGTTGGGGTTAAAAAAGCAAAACAAATTTGAAAATAGTTAACTGTAAGGGGGCCCGTTTATTAGAGTAATTAGAGAGTGGCAGATTATTCTTCGACCTACAGGTCCAACCAATATATATAATACTGTAGATATCACAATGTTCATTTATGAACACTATAAGCAATAACTAAAAAGATTTTTGTGCAATTACAGTCAACTCCCGATTTAGTGTACACTCTGGGGACCGGCTTCAGCTGTACACTAAATCGAGTGTTCACTAAATCGAGTGTACATTAAATCGAGAGCATATTTTCAAAAATCTGGCCAACTGTACACTAAATCGAGAGACGCCAAGAAAACATTCCTTTTATTCAATCAAACAATAATTGCAGCAAACAATCAGGGGTTAGCAACAAAATAATCAAAGAGGTTTCTCTGTTTCATCTTCCTCGAGCTTTCTTTGGCCAGCAAGTCATCAAATTTGTCGCACATCTGGAGCAGAGCTGGATTCTTGAAGTTCTCCTCCATGTAGCGCTGAAAGACCTTGAATCCGGCGGTTGCTTCTCGGCTGGTAACTGGAGGCTGCTCCGGCTCTTTGTCAATCTCCATCACTTTGGTGTCGCTAAAAGGAAAAACCTATGACGAAACCAACAAACCAAAATAATTACCTGTCCACTTCCGGCTCTTCCACATTCGCTGTCAAGACATCCGCTGCAATCTCGGCTAGAGTGCGTGTTCCCCCCCCATCGCGAGTTGATCATCTACAGCCAAGTATTCGTCCAACGTGCCCTCCACCAGCTCCAGCGCCTGCAGTCCCGCCCAAAGAGTGTTCAGCTCATCATCGCCTTCCGCCGGTTGCTCTTCTTCGCCCAACAGCTCTGCGATTTGTTCCTCCAGCGATGGTTCCACTGGCTAAATACAAAAGCTATGTCCATCCACAAAGAGTAAAAGTCTGACCTCAACGTTCTTGAGAAATCCGGCTTTTCGGAAGCAGTTGGCGAGCGTCTCCGGCTTCACATCGTTCCAGGATCTTCGAAGAAATTTCAGCGCTTTGAAGAGGTCCATCTTGAAAAATCAAATCAATCTTACCTGCCAGTTCCCGAGCACTTTCTAAGTCGATGTCGGCCGCTTCACCCTGGTTCCCCTTGAAGACGATCGAATGCCGGTGCTTAAATCTGTCGATCCATCCTTCGCTTGCTTTGAAGTTCTCCAGATCATCCGCTCGCCTCTCCAGTTCCGAATTGCTTTGCTCTTCAGTCAGCGGCCTTGCTCCCAGCGCTTTTCTCATCGGCTTTGCCAGCTCCTTTGCCAATTCTTGCGCTTTCTCCTTAAGCAACAAAAGAGAAAGAAATAGAACAAGAGAACAAAACCCAATCTAACCGCCAGAAGAGGACCTGACATCGGAACGTTCTCACTTCTTGCCGCTTTAAACCATCGCAGGACTGACTCCTCCAAATCTGCGTACTTGGCCGCCTTCAGATGAGCTCGCTTTGCGCTGCCGCCTTTGTCGATTGCACTGAGAATTGAATCCTTGTTATCCAGAATGTTCTTGACTGTTGAACGCGGCATTCCGAATTGCTCGCTGAGATCCTTCAGGCTCTTCTTCGGATTCTTGGTCGCCGATGCGTCGATGACCTTCTTCTTTTCTTCCAGAGGAATGATGCGACGCTTCTTGCTTGGAGTTGCCATGATCGATCTAAAACAAAAAAGTTCCACAGCAAAAATCTCCCAGAGCAAATACGAGAGAGCAAAAATTGTGAGACCAGAATGTTAAACAAAGTGAAGACACTTTCTCTCAAAATTCAAGAAAATTCATAATTTCGTGTTGAGACAACCGCTTTTTTGAAATTTTCTTTTAAAATTTATTTCTGTACACTAAATCGGGTGTCATTTGTTGGCATGGGGACGTGCCCAGGTGTACACTAAATCGAGGTGTACACTAAATCGAGTGTACACTGTATCGAGGGTCACTTTCTACAGATTTTGATTCAGGCCAGCCAAATATTTTCCAGGTGTACACTAAATCGAGGTGTACACTAAATCGGGTGTACACTAAATCGGGAGTTGACTGTAGAAGACTTCACAAATATTTTTTTACGGCCCTGGTTAAATATGGGTACCGATTTCTTGCTTGGTTCCCCTGTTGTTTTTCTTCAGTATTTTGCAATTCATATTTTAATTTTAAAAGTTTTCTGAGAATAGGTATCGATGAGTTAAGAACGGAAGCCCAATAATTTGGCTCAGCTTGTATAAAGTTTGACGAATAGGGGTTTTAAACTAGACTTATAAAATTTTTCGGGGCTAGTATAGAATACCAAACGCAAACCCCCACCCCCTCCCCAAATCAGACCTTCTTAAAATCGTTGTAACTACCCTTTGGAACAACAAGTTTAGGCTTAGCCCCAAAATTCTTAAGGTCGGCGCCGGCGCCCATTTTGTGAAAAAATAATATTTTTTTTGCTTTAAGTAAAAAACTATTTTGATAATATTTTGATAATATCAATATTTTGCTTAAAATAAAAATTTATTCACTTTTTTAACATGTTTTTAACGAATTCAGTCACTTTTCAACAAAATTTTACAAGTTTCTTTTGAAAAAAGTGAATTTTTATGGCCAGCGCCAATAGTGGCACCAATTCGGCGCACGAAAATTTGAGCAAAATCAGGGCCGTGAATTTTGGCCGTAAATTTTGGCCTGCGATTAACTCACAAACACATCATTTAAAAAACGGAACTCCTCAAAAACTCACCCAATTTATTGACTGTATTTTTTAAAATTTTTCTATGTTGAATATGGTGATCGAGGTGACACCTAGTTGACACCTTGATCGCCATGTTCAACATATGAAAATTTAAAAAAGTACAGTCAATTAATTGGAAGTGTTTGACCATTTGGAACGAGTTCATAAAAAAATTTATCCTCTGCATACCTCTCTGGGCTTTAAACAGATCATCGACTCAGCCGTGTCCAATCCATGCAACCTGATCTGCGACTCGATAGCATAATGATCAGAAGGAAATGCTTTCCCTTCCAGCAATATTTTGTGTCTTTGAGTGGTTGGTTTGTAGAAAGCTGTCAGCAACAGGTGGATGTTGACTGTTAAGCCATTCATCATGGCTATTTCTTGAGATTGAGCTCCCACTAATTTGCAAATGCCCTCAATGCAGTGTTCATCACACTGTGCCCAGGGCACGGGACTTGAAAAATGGCCAAATACACCCCTGAATTTGTGATTATTTTTTGTTTTGATAGAGTTAGACTTATCTTTTGTATTTTCATACCTATTTTTCTGGGCGATTACAGTAATTTTGATAAAATATCACAAACTAGGGGCAACAGGCGCCTATCAGCGCCACCATCGTATTTTAAAAATTACATAGATATTAATCCATAGCATATATCCTACCTGAGTACCTTTCTCCTGGGTACACCCTCCTGGTACATTCTTCCTGGTTGTCCCTTCCTGGGTACCCTCCTCCTGGATACCCACCTCCTGGATACCCACCTCCTAGTACCCCTCTTCCTGAATACCCACCTCCTGGCTACCCACTTCCTGGCTAACTTTTTCAAATGGTCAAATACATAACTAAATATTTTTTGAATAGACAATACCTAAATTCTGACAACGAAATCGTGCTCAGCGTATTCGATCTGCTTACAAATCACTTTTATAATTCAAACTTGACTGCAAAATTTTCGATTCCTCTTGAGACAAAAAATACAAATTGACTGTATTCTGCGGTTTCCGCGCTCTAGATTTGTGGATCCCAATCTTAAAACCATTATAACCCCGGCTAAAACTTTTGTTTTCGTGAGGAATTTTTTTAAACGACAGCCAAGATCCTGCGCTACAACGTAACAGAGCGCTTTTTCACAAAATCGCGTTAAATAATAAAATTTACTCATGATCAGCTAAAAATACGTGGCTTTCACCTGAATTTTGGGTTAGTGCTCAGCTTAAAATTGATTCACAGCCCCAACGGAGCATAATGTTGGAGCAATCTTTTTTTAAAAGATGGCCAAGATCCTACGCTATAACGTAACAGAGCAATTTTCAGACTCTGTTTGAAAAACGCCATAAAAAATCAAAGTAATAAAAGAAGTAGAACACACGCACACACCCACACATGCCAGGAAAAAGGTTAGATCAACATTCTGTTCAAGTACATCAACATCTCCGCTTTCTTCGGGTCCAAGTTGGTCCTCCTGTAGTCGTAGACGTCGGGCGCCAGCGAGAAGACCGATTCACAAGCCACGCTCGTTGCCATAGCGGTCATTCACTTAACACAAAGATCACCAAGAGTTTTTTATTTGTTGAGGTTTTTGAATACTAAAGGCGAGACAATTTTTAAAAAGTCGGGATGGGACAATGAATCCGGGAAGTGGGAAATAACTCCAAGACGGGACAGATGGAAAAAAATTTCGGGACGGTAAATACAATTAAAACCCCTTTGGGAAGGTACAGAACGGGAGTCCCGTCCCGCCATCATCTCTTATCTGATTCAAAATTATGTTTTCAGCATTGTGCGCTTGACTGGGTGGTATTTAATTTTGGCCGTAGAATTGTGAAAAATGGCCGTAGAATACTGAAAATAGGCCTTAGATGTTCGAATTTTGGCCGTAGATTTGTGTTAGCAGTATAATCGTGTTATAACATAATCGTAGTAACGTTTTATCTTAGAATTTTCAATCTTGCTCTTGATTTGTGTTAGCCGTAGAACTTTAAACTGCGGCCATAGAATTACGCTCGTAGATTTTGCTAACTTTATTCTTTAAGTGTTTGCTGTTTTCTTGAATCACGCACAAAAGACCATATATTTGCTATAAATAGTTAACCAAACAACATGTCACTCTTTCTGAGCCTAACTTTATTCATTTTCTTTGACCCGTTACTTCGCGGAGAGACATTCTAAACTTTAGTGATCAGTATTTGGACTTTCAGGAAATGGTCGTACTCGTACTTCATACTGCTAAATTTCAGCCGTCGTACTTCATACTCGTACCTCGTACAACAAAAATTTCTTCTCCTACTTCGTACTCGTACCAAAAAAAATTTTGCTCGTACTTCGTACTACAGTCAAACCTGGGTTATCCGACACCCAAAGGGACCGCCCTTGTGGTGTCGGATAAACGAGGTGTCGGATAACTGGGGTGTAGGTTTACCAGGCCAACCAAATCGGGCTCATGGTGTCGGATAAAAGAGGGTGTCGGTTAACTGGGGTGTCGGATAACCCAGGTTTGACTGTACAAACATTTGCTGCTCGTACTTCGTACTCGTACTACAAAAATAATGACTCTCACTTCTTACTTCTTTCCATAGTCTTATTTCAGTAGTTTTTAGTTCTGCTTCATTTTTGCTGCGCACGTTCAAGCGCACACGTTCAAGGTATTATAATCATGCAAACGGCTTCACTATTATATTTATCGAAGTTTAGGCGGGTTATATAAAGTTACTTCAATGGGCTGGTGTTAAATCCGCTAAAGGACTCTTTTGGAAGCTCTTTGTTGAGGCAGCCTGTATGGTTGGCATAAGCTTAGTGGTAGACGAGACGATGGATCTGCTCGTAGGAGATGAAAAAGATAGGGCCAGAGAAGAGGTCCGACAATGTCTGAGAGAACTCGCGACGGACTTTAAAAACAAAGACCTCTTGTAGTCTATCAAAACCTCGTTTTTGGTATTTTTCAACAATATATAATTTTTTGATAATTTCAAAATAAATATTTCACAAAACGGAATTTCACTAAGTGAAAAATTGTCAGTTAATCTATTTAATACTTGTATTTTGACGCTGTTCGTACTCGTACCTCCAAATTTTTTTCTCGTAGTTCGTACCACTGAAATTTCTTCTCGCAGTACGAGTACGAAGTACGAGGTCCAAACACTGTTAGTGATGTAAAATGTGTGACAAAAACATGTGATGCAACTACATGATCGATATATGAGACAGAGGACAATATCTACAGTTAACACAAAAATTTACGGCCAAAATTCAGCAGTTTACGGTCAAAAAAAAAAATCTACGGCCAAAATTCAAAAATCTATGGCCAGTATGAATCTACGGCCAAAATTAAATATTCTACGGCCAATTTTAAATATAACCCGCTTGACTACTGTTGGAGTATTAGAAGTGGATGATGCTCTAGCTTACATCTGTGACCACTTCTTGAACTGCTCTTGCATCAGCTGTTCAGTGCATTTAGGCATAAGACCCAGGGAATTTCCACACATGTAAATGCTGTCTTCATCTTGTTCAATCAGAGAGGGGTCTACTGCAAAAGTGACATTGAAAACAGCATTATAACCTTTGACTTGCCGTCAGGAAGAGTAGCTGCCTTGGGTATGTGAAACATATTACGTAAATCCTTCAATTCATCCTCCTGGTCCAGCAATATGGCTAGTTGACGACTGCATAAATCGTGCTTTGATGCTTTTCCCAAATTTTGCAATGCAAATTGGTGTAGATACTCTTTGGTAGTAGGCTGAGGAGACATTATTTATCCGAAATTTATAGCTGTGTAAGATGAAAGTTATGCCAACAACATTTTACAAAAATATACAAGTAATTCAGGGATGAGATCTCAAAATTTTGAAAATAAGGACATTTTAGGCTATTTTGGCAAATATGCTATTTTATTCAGTGCTTATCGCCATTTTTGTGCCAAAAAATAAAATTTTGACGTAAAATTCAAAAAATAAATATTAGGTTGTGTCATAATAAAATTTTAAAAAATTTTGTGGCATTGTGTTTTTCCGTATTGATTAAGTTTTAAAGTTGACCTCTGATTTTGTAGCTGAGAATCTTGGCTACAAAATGGGAGGTCAACTTTTAAAAACTTGTCAAAAGTTTATTTAAAAAAACACAATGCCACAAAAATTTGATTTGAAAAACGAAGGTTATTGGTTCAAACACCGTAATTCGCAAAATTTCCTAATCATTGAAATTCTGTACGGGATTTTCAACTTGGTTTCTGACAAAACTACACGTAAAATTAAATTCTAGGCCTTGTTTTGTTAGAAACTAAGTTAAAAATTTCGAACAGAAGTTCAATGATTATGAAAAATTTTTGAATTGGCGGGGACAAAATTTTAACAGGTGAGCATGCCCCTTAATGACACAACCTAATAAGATTTGGATTCCCCAAAATAAGGACAGATCACATCCCTGAAGTAAACACACTATTGGTTTTTGTGTCACGAAAGTTCCCATGTGTCTACTAATTAATTGCCAATCTGCAGTAAACAGAATAAATTATTAGTTTCTTGTGATAAAAGACAAGCAGTGGTTGTTGTGGGCGGCTGATCTGTCATGATAACATCTTTATTGATGTACACAAAAATATTGGAAATCGATTTTTACAAAACGAAAAGCAAAACGAAAGCATTAGATAAAACTCTACATTTATTTATGGCACGGAGCAAAATTCCGCGGAGTTTTCATTTTTGACGTCCTTGCTAGGCTAGAACCAAATTCTGATACCAGACTCGTTTACAGCATGGTCGATTGGCATACCAAAGTGCCCTTTAAAGGGCACTTCCCCCCTTTATTCCCTTCCCCTCCCAATACAGCCCTTAATCCCTTTAAAATTCAAAAGGCGCCAATTCAAATTTCGACTAAAAAACCATGATACCCCCTGTGGTTTGAAAAAAAAAATTTCTCAGAACTAAAAAAACACGCGGCTTTCTCAAGAAATCAGGGTCGAGAAACACGAATATGATGTTATCTCCTCCACCTGATCACTCCCCGTGGGGGGGGGACTCTATAGTCAAGCCGAACAAATTATATTATTAAACCCAAAATATTGTGCTGAAAACGGTTAGTTAAGAGAAAAATGCTGTTTTAACCATTGAGAATCTTAATACCCTAGGAAGGTACCCACTGCGAAGTGGTCGGCCCCAAATTTTAGGGAATTTTTATGAATGGGCAAACAAACAGTTCTATCTTGCTTGAAACGATGCCCTGAGTACATTAGTGATGATTTAAAATTGTATTTTAACGACAAATTTTCAGGTTGTACTCAAGTTGCCCAGCTGGACGTCCACCTGGAGGAGGAGAAAGTACTACCTTAGTTTCTCAGGTGTTGATAAGTTAAAACCAAGTTTTGTTCTTTAAAAATTGTTCTAAGCACTAATTTGTAATAATGATAGCTTGATTTGTATGCTCATTCAGAAAAAATCCCTAAAATTTGGGATTGACCAAGATAATTTATAACTATAAGACAAATTTTTGGAGACCAATAAAAATCGATAGAATGACCGATAATTTTTTTATCGATTTCAACGATATGCATAAAGCCATAAATTTTATCGAATTTTTATCCTTTTAGGCCGGAGTTCGTTATACCGCCCCGTCGCGAAAGTGCTTTTTGACCACTTTTTTGAACTTATCAGGTCGTAATTAGTACGAAAAACATGTTTTTAGGGCGCGGACGATTATTTGAGAAAAAATATTTTTTGCCTAAAATGGTCATTAATGATCATTAATATAGTTACACATCCACCAATTCACATGGCTGCTGTATGTAAAAAGAGGGAATGAGTGTGTTATACTTTAGCATATTGCTCGGATAAGTCTCTAAGGTGATTGGGGGCGCGCATCTCTAAGTCTCAAGCCCCCGCGGGGGGCGCGGAGGATTGGGGATTGAGATGCACACCCCCAAGCACCTTAGAGACCATACATCTCAAAAAATGGGCTATGGAAGTGTACAACAAACACTTGCATAGCCCTGCTTTTGCATGTGGTAGGGCGGCCATGAGAATTGGATGCTCACTCGCCCCAAATTTCATGTCAAAAAATCAAATAATAAAAAATTATTGAAAAAAAAATATGTCAATTTTTGACCAAAAAATATTTTTTGTGAAAAAAAATTTTTTTCTCAAATAATCGTCCGCGCCCTAAAAACATGTTTTTCGTACTACCGTATTTCTTCTTATTGCCGCACAGTCTCTAATTACCGCACACCCCTAACTTTAAAGACTTATATCTCGGAGCAGAGTGAATATTTCGCTAAGCTGTTTGATGCATTTTCTTAACTCCCACGAGCTCTACCGATTCCTCTTTTCAGATCTTGGTTAAGCACCCGAAAATCTCTAGATCGAATTTGAAAATTTCCGATTTTCGGGTGATTGAAAAATAAGCGCACATGTGCGGCAATTAGAAGAAATACGGTAATTACGACCTGATAAGTTCAAAAAAGTGGTCAAAAAGCACTTTCGCGAAATTTTGCTGCAAGTTAAGAAAGGTTAACATACCAATCGATCATGCTGGACATGAATCCCGTGTCATAATTAGTAATTTTTCCTAGCAGAGACATTGAAAATGAAAATTTCGCGGAATTTTCGAAATGCCCTTTTTATTAATATGGTCACAAGGGTCTATAGTGGGGAATAGCTTGACCATCACTATATTTCCTGTAAATTTCGTAATCATCATCGTTTTTCAGTCTGTTCTTAAATTCTTGTTGCCTTTTCTCAAACCGTCTCAGGTAGTCTTCCACCCTGACATTCTGTTTCTTCAAAGCTAGTAAGTACAGGGAGCGTATAGGGCAGTTGCAATAGTGACGGTCAATACCTGCCAACAAAATTAAATTATAGTTGATGTCCGAGTCTTTGCTCACCTGGATACCCCTCGCTGCCAGGCTGTCCATCTGGACCACTCAATCCGCTTTTTCCAGGAATTCCTGTGTGGCCAGGGAAACCTACTTCTCCATCCGACCCTTGTAATCCACCTTCTCCTGGCTCACCTATGCCACCGGCTTTACCGATGGGTCCTGAAAACACATAACTATAAATAGCTAATTTGCCCAAAGATAATTTCACCTAGTGGGCCTGGCTCTCCCTTCAACCCTTTAACAAAATTGATTCCATCTGCACCTGGAGCGCCTTCTGGACCATCCAAACCATCCGGTCCTGACAGATTTCGAGGTTTAGCTTAGAATTTTTTGTCAGGAAAGAGAAAATTACCTGGTTCTCCAATATTACCGATAGGACCTGTGGGTCCTTTGAGTCTGTTAGGCAAAGCGGATCCTGGATAACCATCTTGTCCTGGAGGTCCTGAAATCAATTTAAAGAGCGATAAACTTGAATTCCGTCCCTAATTTCTCTAAAATTTTCCCCCTTTTTTAAATTTTTGCAAAAAAACGAGAAGATAATAAGGGGTGTATGTGTAAAGTACATAAAAAACTAACCTTGGATACCGGGCAATCCTGCAAAAAAAAATTTTTGGTTCAAAATTTGGTCTGTAACTAAAGTGCGTCGCTTCAGTCTAAAATTTAGCACCGCACTTCAATTTTATCCAAACTTCTATACCAGATACTCCTTTAGGTCCAGGAGGTCCGACTGGACATATTTTACACCCATTCAGGTTGATTGAATCACGCATATGTCCAGCCAGACCAGGTAGTCCGGCTACTCCTGGTATTCCATCAACTAAATTTGGCTTTATAAGATAATTTTGACTATATCTTGTTATTCAACCCACCCCCGTCCATTCCATCCACCCCTTTGATGCCAGGTGGACCTTTGGGACACTTTCTTGCTTCTTTGACCTCTACTGCAGCAGGATGCGCTTCATATTGCTGACCTACTTCCACAGGTGGTCTGGAATAGACTAGCTGAGTTGTAGTAGTGGTCGTAGTAGAAGTAGTTGTTGTAGTTCCGGAACTGCTCGTGGTGCCAGCAGATCTTGTGGTCGTAAATGATGATGAATGTCTAGACCTGGGCACTGTCACGGATATGGTCCTAGGGGTGGTCCAGCTCTCGTAGGTCTCACTCTCGTCTAACAACTTTTGATCACCTGATTTGGGGTTGGCCAGTTTGTGCAGCAAACGCTGCCGTCCTTTGTAGGACTCTGAAAAATAAGTGGTAGCATGATAATTATTATTTAAATATGATTGGCAAAACCTACTTCTCTCCAATCGGTCCAGAAAGGTTTCATGTCGTTTGTCCCTGTTTGTGTTTTTAGGCCGGAAAGCGGCGCCAACTCCTTGAAGATTCATTAGTTCATTCCAGATGTCGTTGAAATCAGACTATAAAAAGAAGAAAGGGTAGTATATAATTTTGCCCCCTAATTACTGAAAAATGCCCCCTAATTTTCTGAAAAATGCCCCTTAATTTTTTTTGCCGTCTACATATTCTTGGTGTCTATTTCACCCTAATCCAAGAGTCATGAATCGGATTTTTTTAGTTGTAAAGCTGGATAAACACTGATAAAATCGTAATTTGGACCGGTTGTCATTGTTCCTTTGTTGATTTGGCCTGTTTTCGTGGACTCCGCTACCTTTCTTGAAGGCCCATTTTATCTTGTTTTTCAAGCCATATTTACACTTCTGTCGACTTTTTTTAGATAGATGTCACAGACTTCAGCAGGAAGAGCTCAGAGGCCATGTCAAGGATGTCCAACCGTCGTGGATGCGCTTATTGCTTGGCCGAGTTTTTCCTTTCTAGCTTTTAGACGCTCTTTTTAGTACCTTCTATTTGTGATTTAGGTTCGCCGGACAGGTTAGTTTTATTTTTCACACACAATTCCTACTGCGACTCATGCAGCTAGACGAGGTCATGAATGAATGTAGTTTCAAGTCAGAATTTTTTGTCTATGTGTCAACTGTGGACTTTATCGAGCTGTATGTGGTCCATGTGTCACTCTGTATGTGCCTTCGAGCTCCAAAACAAGGCAGTTTGGCTAGGCCTATGTAACATAACTATCGGAGCACGTTAACTTTAATTATGTTACATTAGTTATGTTACATAGACCTAGCCATACTGCCTTGTTTTGGAGCTGAAAGGCACGTAGAGAGTGACACATGGACCACATACAGCTCGACAAAGTCTACAGTTGACACATAGACAAAAGATTGTGACTTGACGCTAGTTCATTCATGACCTCTTCCAGATGTATGGAGTCGCACTGCGAATTCAAAGAACACTTAAAATTTACCTGACCAGCGAACCTAAAATCACAAATAGATGTTTTGAAATAACGTCTCACAGCTATAAAAGAAAACCCAGGCCAACCAATGGACGCATCCCAGTGTTATTGTACACCTTCGACATGACTTCTGAGGTGTTCTCACTGAAGTCCGCGATATTTACCTGAAAACACACAAAAATGAGTCGTCTAAAATGTGTATATTGGGTAAAAACCAAGTTAAATTGACCCTATAAAAAGGTAGCTGAGTCTACGAAAAATGATCAAACCAATGAGAGAACAGTACAAAGTGGTGTGAAACCGATGAAACTGACACTAAAATCCTATTCAGTGTCCAAAATTACTCCTGCGAATGAACAGAAACGTATAAAAATTGGGGGGCATTTTTCAAAAAATTAGGGGGCAGATATAAATATTACCCAAGAAGAAAATGAAATATCCGCCACAAATCTTTGCCCAATTTTCGACTAGCTTGTATACTTTAGACCATATTACAGGTATACAGCTAGATTCGAATAAGTTTGTGATTTTCTTAGTTTCTTGAAAAACGTTTGAAGAATTTTTTTAGATTTCAGGCGGTTTTGGGTGTTCTTATTTCTGGTTATGACTTTTAAAGGGGCATGCCCGTGCGTTTCAAAAAGTTAAGGTGGGAGCAGCAACTTCTTTTTAAGTGGTTCCATTTTTCCGTCGTTTTGCGTCAAATCTAATGTACTACTTTCAAAAGCTAGGCGGAATATATTTATTATTATTTCAGAATTTCTAAGTTATAGCAGACCCACTTAATCAAACTAAGATGGTTTACAAACATATGTTTTTTTTGTTTTGCCATTTCTATATAGTATTTGGGACGGGGAACGTCTGTCGCCAATTTGAGTACATGTTTGGTCACAAAGGAAAGCTTTTTGTAGTGTAATATTTTTATTTGCATGTTTATACTCATTCGAAAGCTCTTTTAATGGCGGAGGACCTCTCGCAATCAGATTTGAAGATTGCTGTGAAAAAAATTGAGATTTTGCCTTTTCAAAGTGAAAAGTGGATTTATATTTGAATTTCAAAAATACGATACGGCGCCTGCTGTCCCTAGTATTAACCATGTTTTTTAAAACTTCCATTAACATTTCTGGATTTTATAGATTTTTTGAAAAACTGGAATAATTTTTTAGATTGATAAACTTCAAGATATTAGACTGTTACGTAAAACAATTTGAAAAACTACAAAAAAAAAATAATTTAAAAATTTTCAATGATTGACACCATAATACCTTGAATAAATTAGTTTCTTTGTCCATTAGTCTGTAAACCTCGTCCATCTCAGTGACCAAAGCAGGCAGCACTAACGTGGCACACACCATAGAAATCAGACTAAGGACAATAGATGTCCACACAACCCTTCGACCACTCTCGTAGCATGGGCTTGGAGCAATCAAATATGCACTGGACATTTACTCACCGAAATCTACTAAACTAAAGGGCAAATTCAATCCCCAACCTTGGCGAAGTGTTTTTAGCCTTTTTCAGCAAGATGACTTTAATTTTTGTTAGCAACTTTGGTGTCATATTGAAGCTGAGATCCAGGGTTATCTCTTGACACCAAACTTGCAGAGGAACAAAATAAAATTATGGATAAAAGTTGGTAATCTTCAACATAATTCTCAACATGATCCTCAATGTTGAGGATTATGTTGAGGATAAACGCACTTTTATCCATAATTTTTATTTTCGCCCTGTGCAAGTTTGGTGTTAAATGATAGCTCTAGATCTCAGCTTCAATATGACACCAAATTCGCAAAAAAACTTGAAGCTATTTCGACGAAAAATTCAAAAGGCACTTCTCCAGGGTTGAGGGTGCATTGTGAAACAGGCCTAACAGACACTTACATAAAGGTTGTGCCATTAATACGTACGTTTTTTTTTCAAATCAAATTTTTCCATAAATTTCTCGACAAGTTTTTAAAAGTTGACCTCCCATTTTGTAGCCAAGATTCTCAGCTACAAAATCAGAGGTCAACTTTTGAAAACTTGTCGAGAAATTTATGGAAAAAAACAGAATGCCACAAAATTTGATTTGAAAAAAAACGAACGTATTATGACACAACCTAATATAACCACAAAAAAGTTTTTTTACAGTAAGTTTTGATCTATTTTTACGAACTTTGTAGTCTATAAGAGGTGTCTATAAGAGGTGTCTATAAGAGGTGTACATTTTGGGGTAAGTAGATATTTTTCATGCTGCCCCAATTAAAAAAAATGAATATGAAGTAACCTCAAAATTTTGAAGTTGTATCTTTTATTTAAGTTAAGTCCAAATTTAGCCTAAAGAACAAAAAAAGGGCACTATTATAGTTCCCCCCCATACTCGGATTTCTTGAAAAGTGACCAAAAATCACCCCCCGAACTCTTTTTTTTTTGCTCAACACGATAAAAGAAGCATTTATAAACACTTTCTGAATAAAAAAATTATATTTGTAAAATTTTTTCGACTCACACATTCAATGAAAAATGGCCTTTTTCTGGTATTTTATGGTCATTTTTATGGGTATTTATGGGTGTTTATCACATTTTTCTTGCTGCAACTTGGCAAAAAGGCCTCTAAATGCATTTTCAACCAAGAGTCTTGCTCGGAATTATGTCTAAGGTAAGTGAGTGCGCGCATCTCTAACCAACCAAGCCCCCTTCGGGGGCGCAGGGGGCTTGGTGGCTTGGGGTTGAGATGCGCACACCCACATACCTTAGACACAAATCACTCGAAAGTGACTTTGGATGTAAAAAACATATGCATACCAGAGTTTCTTTATGCGGTAGGCTCCAGAAAGTAAAAAACCTGTTCAAAATCGATCATTTTTATTTTTATGGAAATGTTTACTTTAAAGAAATCCGAGTATGGGGGGAACTATAAAAGTGCCCAAAAAAGTAGCTAATAATATACAAAGGAATGTTTGTGACATTTTTTTCATTGTTCGTCAATTCAAAATTGAAGCATTGCAGAACAAACTGTTCAAAATAAATTTTCTGTTTTTCAATTTTTTTCAAAATTCTGATGTGGATTTCAAATTTTTCATCAAATTTTAGTTTAGAAAGCTTGTACCCAGTATGTAAAAGGGGCATACCAGCGCGTTACACTGCGAATCAAGGCGGGGACCAGCAATTATTCAAAAATTGTCCTGGTTTTCACTCGTTTCATGTCAAATCTGATATTTATGACCCTATCCTACTTTCGTCGGATCAGGTAGAACGCTTATAGAAAATAGTCATGGAAAAAAGAAATATCTGGTCGCCGCCTTAATTGCAGTGTAACGCGCTGGTATGCCCCTTTAAAGAGAAATGTGACAATTTTGAACTGACGGGAAAAAAATCGCCCAAACGTCATTTATCTAATAGTTGGAAAAGGTTAAATGAAAATTTCCAACAAATCAGCCCAGAGTACCAAACTGACTAACCAGAGCAGGTTTTGTTTTAACTGCTGCTAGTTTTATTAGCGGATATCCAGGCATAAATTCCAGATTAAAATCTGAATAGCATCGTTTTTTTCCTGGGTTTGAGTAGTATTCACTTTTGTTCAGTTATGCCCTTTTATTCCTTTGTTTTGGTAGGTGTATGTGGGTCAAATGCTCCTTATCTATTTCATCCAATAGTTTTCCTTTTTATTTGTCTCAAGCAACTGGGAAGCAAGCAAAGACAATAGAGACAAGTGTGTGAACATTAAGTCATGCCAGCTCTAGTCAAATTGTTCTGGAGAATAATGTCACAGGCTGCTCCAAACACTGAAAATAATATGCAATTAGCATTGGAATTTGGGATTTCCGGGCAATAAAAATACCGAATTGGACATTCCTAAAATAATTATATGTTTTTTTTGATAAAATAATTGAGTAAATATGACTTAGTATCAGTTGCATTGGTCACGTGGTTGTAGATATGTCTGGCATCATCATTTTGACACTAAATTAAAAAAGGCTTTAATGTTTGACAGGTGTTTGCTTGTTTACAACGTATTTTACAAGCCTTGTCACCTTCTCTTACACCCATTTTATTAAAGCTTATAAGTCACTGTCAAATGTAAAATTCTATCCAAGACAAAAATTATGGCGCTAGTGAAGAATAGGGTTCCAAAAATCAGCTTGGTTCCCCTGTTGTCCCCCCCCTGTTGTTTTATTTGTAAAAACAACAGGGGGGACCAAGCTGTTTTTTATTAAAATTTATAGGACCAAACTAGTTTCTACGAAAAACAACAGGGGGGACCAAGCTGTTTTTTATTAAAATTTATAGGACCAAACTAGTTTCTACGAAAAACAACAGGGGGGACCAAGCTGTTTTTTATTAAAATTTATAGGACCAAACTAGTTTCTACGAAAAACAACAGGGGGACCAAGCTGTTTTTATTAAAATTTATAGGACCAAACTAGTTTCTACGAAAACAACAGGGGGACCAAGCTGTTTTTATTAAAATTTATAGGACCAAACTAGTTTCTACGAAAAACAACAGGGGGACCAAGCTGTTTTTATTAAAATTTATAGGATCAAACTAGTTTCTACGAAAACAACGGGGGACCAATCTGTTTTTATTAAAATTTATAGGATCAAACTAGTTTCTACGAAAAACAACAGGGGGACCAATCTGTTTTTATTAAAATTTATAGGATCAAACTAGTTTCTACGAAAAACAACGGGGGGGACCAATCTGTTTTTTATTAAAATTTATAGGATCAAACTAGTTTCTACGAAAAACAAGAGGGGGACCAATCTGTTTTTATTAAAATTTATAGGACCAAACTAGTTTCTACGAAAACAACAGGGGGACCAAGTTGATTTTTATTAAAATTTATAGGACCAAACTAGTTTCTACGAAAAACAAGAGGGGGGACCAAGCTGATTTTTATTAAAATTTATAGGATCAAACTAGTTTCTACGAAAAACAACGGGGGGGACCAATCTGTTTTTTATTAAAATTTATAGGATCAAACTAGTTTCTACGAAAAACAAGAGGGGGACCAAGCTGATTTTTATTAAAATTTATAGGACCAAACTAGTTTCTACGAAAACAAGAGGGGGACCAAGCTGATTTTTATTAAAATTTATAGGACCAAACTAGTTTCTACGAAAAACAAGAGGGGGACCAATCTGTTTTTATTAAAATTTATAGGACCAAACTAGTTTCTACGAAAAACAACGGGGGACCAATCTGTTTTTTATTAAAATTTATAGGATCAAACTAGTTTCTACGAAAAACAAGAGGAGGACCAAGCTGTTTTTTATTAAAATTTATAGGACCAAACTAGTTTCTACGAAAAACAACAGGGGGGACCAATCTGTTTTTTATTAAAATTTATAGGACCAAACTAGTTTCTACGAAAAACAACAGGAGGACCAAGCTGTTTTTATTAAAATTTATAGGACCAAACTAGTTTCTACGAAAAACAACAGGGGGACCAAGCTGTTTTTATTAAAATTTATAGGACCAAACTAGTTTCTACGAAAAACAAGAGGAGGACCAAGCTGTTTTTTATTAAAATTTATAGGACCAAACTAGTTTCTACGAAAAACAAGAGGAGGACCAAGCTGTTTTTATTAAAATTTATAGGACCAAACTAGTTTCTACGAAAACAAGAGGGGGACCAAGCTGTTTTTATTAAAATTTATAGGACCAAACTAGTTTCTACGAAAACAAGAGGAGGACCAAGCTGTTTTTATTAAAATTTATAGGACCAAACTAGTTTCTACGAAAAACAAGAGGAGGACCAAGCTGTTTTTATTAAAATTTATAGGACCAAACTAGTTTCTACGAAAAACAAGAGGAGGACCAAGCTGTTTTTATTAAAATTTATAGGACCAAACTAGTTTCTACGAAAAACAAGAGGAGGACCAAGCTGTTTTTTATTAAAATTTATAGGACCAAACTAGTTTCTACGAAAAACAAGAGGAGGACCAAGCTGTTTTTATTAAAATTTATAGGACCAAACTAGTTTCTACGAAAAACAACAGGGGGACCAAGCTGTTTTTATTAAAATTTATAGGACCAAACTAGTTTCTACGAAAAACAACAGGGGGACCAATCTGTTTTTATTAAAATTTATAGGACCAAACTAGTTTCTACGAAAAACAAGAGGAGGACCAAGCTGTTTTTATTAAAATTTATAGGACCAAACTAGTTTCTACGAAAAACAACAGGGGGGACCAAGCTGTTTTTTATTAAAATTTATAGGACCAAACTAGTTTCTACGAAAAACAACAGGGGGGACCAATCTGTTTTATTAAAATTTATAGGACCAAACTAGTTTCTACGAAAACAACAGGGGGACCAAGCTGTTTTATTAAAATTTATAGGACCAAACTAGTTTCTACGAAAAACAAGAGGAGGACCAAGCTGTTTTTATTAAAATTTATAGGACCAAACTAGTTTCTACGAAAAACAAGAGGAGGACCAAGCTGTTTTTTATTAAAATTTATAGGACCAAACTAGTTTCTACGAAAAACAACAGGGGGGACCAAGCTGTTTTTTATTAAAATTTATAGGACCAATTTAGTTTCTACGAAAAACAACAGGGGGGACCAAGCTGATTTTTGGAACCCTATTCTTCAGTATAGCCAAAATTATTTGAACTTCAAAAAATTGCAAAATTCAGTATTTAAATCAGGACTCCCAGACATACTTTTCAAAAAGATTTGTCCTTTTTTCGGGATCCAAATCTTTTTTTTTTTGAAATTTTTAGTCAAAATATTTTTTTTGCTTCAAAACGGCAATAAGCAATGAATAAAATGACCCTTTTTCTTTAAAAAAAATAGTCAAAATGTCATTTTTGTAAAAAAATCTGAGAGACCTGATTTACTCGAGTGGAATTTGAAATTTCTCCGTGACTTATTAATTTCAAAGGCTGTTTCGTACATGGTTGGTCAAAAAACCGCCCTATTCTCGAAAAACAATTGAAATCCATTTTTAAAAGCAAATTTTGAACGTCTTTCTCATCTCATAGTTTATCTACTCCTCTGCAATATTTTTCATAGAACATACCTTTTGTGTGTTTGAGACCCAATATGAATACTGGTATAGAAAAAAGTGTAATTTCTCTAAGCATAGGACCTCTTCTTAAACCCAGCCACGTGCAGAACAGGAATAATTATATTAAGTGAGTCGATGATCGACGTCATATTGTCATAAACATCACATTCTTCTGTGGAGATTTTCGAAAAAAAATTCGGAAATCGGCCGGGCAGGGTGTTTCGTACGCTAATTTTTCAAAGATGGGGCGGTCTTTTTTTTTAAACCCTGTGTGCAAATTGACCATGCTGAACACGAATACATTAACGAAATTTCAGGGTTTAGTGAAAAATGTGCTAACGAGAGCTAAATTTTGGGGTGTTGTTAAGATTGTATGTCAGCTGAAGCACTCACCCAGAAATTTGCTCGAATAGTATTTCTGACAAGTTAAACCTTTATTAATTTATTTATTTATTTTTCTTATTTTTTTTGTCAATATATTAAAAATGTATTACATCTAGGAAAAGTTTCTGCAAAAACTCCAGCGCTGAGTCATAGTTGTTTTCACCTGCAACAAATGCTGTCATAATTAGGAGAATAAAAGATAATTATTATTCATTTGCTTATAAATCTATTTTATATTATGATCATTAGGGAGCGGATTTATATGCCCTTAAAAACGTGAAATATGCGCATAAAATGTACCCTAAAAACCACAAAATATGCCTTAAAATCCGTTAAATATGCTTGCTTTGGCCCGTCTTTCGCATAGTCAACAAATTTTACACAGTCAACCAATTTTCATAGTTCAAAGACCATGCAACTTGATAAGCACAGCAATTTGCGAAATTTGAATTCGCGCGGGACCATCCTAATTCGGTCAATAATGTTTTCGAATTATTTTTTGTTTGCATTTAAAATTTGTTCAAAAAAATTTTGAACCACCCACTAGTCGGGCCCAACGCTGCTTGACATTGCCAGATCGGACTAGTAAGGCTACTTGCATTGCTCTACAGTTATCTACACCGGGAAACCGTTCTATATTGACCAATAAGTAAGATCCAAAATTTAAATGCACGCAAAAAATAATTCAAAAAAAATTATTGACCAAATTATGGTGGTCCCGCGCGAATTCATAGTTCAAAAATTGCTGTGCTGATGGTCCTTTAACAACTGTTACACATTCAACGAATTTCACATACAGTCAAACCTCGATATAGTGACACCTATTTTTTAAAACAGGTGTCACTATATCAAGTTTTTAACTTTTCACCCCAAAGTTTGTTATTTTTTTAAACGATCGGTAAAATCGGAATCCTTATGATATTTGGGACCAGACTATGAGAACAGAATTGATAAAAGACTTAAAAAATTTGGATAAAAAAGTGTCGGATCCTATGTGGGAACGAATTTTTGGGGGTGTCACTATATCGAGGTTTGACTATAGTTAAAACTTTTTAATGGTCAACACATTTTACATAGCAACAAACTTTTTGGGTTTTTCCGGACCAGGCTATTTTTGACCAAAAATAGTCAAAATATGTCCTAAAAGGCAAAATATGCAGTAATATGCTCTAAAAACGGAAAATATGCAAGAATATGCTGCATAAAACATCATAAAAAAGGTCAGAACAGAGCCACTAAGCGTTTTTAAGGCATATCCTGCCCAAAGCATATCAGCGAAAAAATATGCAAAAACATATAAATCCGCTCCCTAATGATCATTAATAACTTATAATACTCATAACAAATTATTTGTGATAGAACAAAAAAATATTAAAATTTATGGTAGAGCTTTATAATTTGTGATTTCACAATGAGTCTGGGACTCAGTAAGCGGGCTTTTTTGCAATGAAGAAAAAAAGTACAGCCAAAAGTACGCCAAGTCTCGCACTGAGTGCCAGACTCATTATCCGTCCGATCTCTCATATTCAATCCATCTGTCTTAGGGACCTACAGGCAGTGCAGGGAACTCGTCCTCGTCATTCGTCCTCGTATTACAAGGACGAGGACGAAGATGGAAGGTAAAGACGACTTGTCCTTGCTTAAACTTTCTTTATTCAAATCTGTCTTTTTACCGAAAAGTTTATTTGGTACTTATTTAGATTAGGCCACACCTCGACTTTGTGTACATAGTCAAAAACCATTTTGATTACACAGAATTTATTATTCGGGAAAGTTTCGGGAAGTTTTGATCTGTTCGCTGCCGCAACCTCATTTCATTGCCACAGATACAAGTTCCCTTTTCATGAAGGAGACCAAGATGTTGGAACCACTTTTGAAACTGATTATCCGACCACTGCACTCGATCAAAGACATCTTTCAGCTTGAAGCCTCGAAGTTCTTCCATCGCAAATAATATCTAAATTAGAATCGTGTAATCACAATCTTTGCATCCTTGCAAACAATAAATTCTGTGTAATCAAAATGGTTTTTGACTATGTACACAAAATGTCGAGGTGTGGCCTAATCTAAATTTATTAATTATACTGGGTTGTTCGATAATTATCCAGCGTTTTTTTATTTTCTACAAAACTTTATTTTTTGTAACTTTTCTTTTATGTATGTGATCTTTTGCAACTATGAAAGAAGAATAGAAATATATCCTTTATATGTCTGGTATTTTTTATTTAAAAAGACCGCTGAAAAAGGATGCCATAATCTTCCATCAGGACGGAGCCCGACCGCATATCAGAGCTGACGTTGTTGCCTCAATCGAAGACAAAAGATGGGAGCTGCTGCCGCATCCGCCGTATTCGCCAACAGAAGCACCCACAGACTACCACGTCAACCGCTCGCTCCACAGCTGGCAGCTTGGGAAAAAGTTTGCAAACCTTTAAGAAATTGTTGATGACATAAGACAATGGATTGCTTCAAAGACACCGGATTTCTTCGCTCGTGGAATCAACCTTCTGCCGTACAAATGGGAACAGGCAATGGAATTCGATGGAGAGTACCATCCGGAAGATTAGTTGTTGTTGTGGTTGATTTGTTATTGTGTTTGATTTGATTAATAAAAATGGTTGATGAATTGTTTTGCCAAAGTTAAAAAAACGCTGGATAATTATCGAACAACCCAATATTAAATTTATTTTACATTTTAATTTATTTATTTTAGATTATTATTATAATCCGATTAAAATCCGAAAAAAATTATTTAACCAACAGTTTTGATTTGCTTAGTCGGCCAACCAGAACCCTGGCCCTCCCATTCGCCAAAATCCTGACCCTCCCACTCGCCAGAACCCTGGCCCTCCCACTCGCCAGAATCCTTACCCTCCCACTTTTGTTAAAACATTAATTTACATTTACGCAATACGATTGCCAATTTCTCTTATTCTGATTTTTGTATAGGCAAAATGTCCCAATATTTAAATTCTCAGTTTTTCTTTGTTTCCTTCGTTTTCGTTCATCGTGCACACACCAAGTAGCAACAACCAGTCGCGACCATTGTACATTATACTTTTTTAATTTTTGAGAATTTTTTCGGAAATCAGACAGTTTTTTGAAAGAAAAATCGGATTTCATGCTAATCAGACATTTGCCTTATTTTTGGATCGGTGAAGCCGTAAAACCTATATTCATTGCCAAATAGGCTAAAGTGATTGTCACACCTAGAATAATCTCACTTAAAACAGAGAAAAAGATCCCTTTAAAATTGGAATGAATATTTTTTCGAAATAGAGTAGCATTTTAATATACAGTCGACTCTCGATAAAGTGCCACCCCTGGGGACCAGCCCAAGGGTGGCACTTTATCGAGAGCAAAATAATTGCCAAATTATCGCCAGGGTGGCACTTTATCAAGAGTGGAACTTTATCGAGAGTCGACTGTATTGCTTTTTTTCAAAAATTTGTTCCGTCTTTTGGGGCGTAATCCTTGCGCCGATGAAGCTGTCTCCAATGAGATCTTTTCGCCAATGGTATGTTTTCGCCAATAGCTTTTTTCTCAAGTAATCTTAATCCTTTGTCAGGGCAAATTACCACTCATTTTGTAGCCAGTGAGATGAGCTACAAAATGAGCCGTAATTTGCCTGACAAAGGATTAAGATTACTTGAGAAAAGATACCATTAGCGAAAGTTTCATTGGCCAAACGATTACGCACCCTATTAATTGTGCTGTGCTTAGTTTTTGCTACAATTTTCTGGTCTGATTAGCTCCTTCTACAGCTGTTCTAAGTCATAGCTATGTTTTTCTTGAAACAGTTGTAAAGTTAACGAGCAAAATTTAGAGCTTAAAAAGTGGTTTCTTCCGACAAAACATGAATATCTTCGATTAGAGCCTCTGTTTCACAACTAGGGCTGTCTAGTCGAGTACCCGTTTTTGGCTAATTGGACTCGAATTTGTGTTTCGCATATTTCTGTTTTCGAGTCCGGTTGTGCGTACTCGACTAAAAATTTTCGGGTACTCGAACAGCCTAGTCACACAACTCCACTAAAAGCTTGAATATCGTATTTTCTCTAATTAACGCCCCCTCTCTAATAAACGCCCCCCCCCTATACTGAAATCGGGACAGACTTAATGGAGTTGGTAAAATCGCAGTTGAAAAATCCCACCAATTTTATTACTCGCTAACATCTCCATCTTCGTTCATCCATTTTATCCATCTCCTCACTCCACCAATTTTCAGAGCATTAATCAGCAACCAAAGCATGAAGCAAAGTCATCCTCACATCGAGCCACCCAGCGACGAGTCCGACTATGAAGGAGCTGAAACATCCAAGAAGAAACGATGCTACACTACGTCCTTCAAACAACAAGTGATCGCCGCCGCGAAGCCGCCAGGTTCCATTCACGCCAATTCCAGGCGATCAAAAAATTCTCACAGACGCGAGGCTACTGAACCAAGAACATCCAGCATTGGACGAAGAAGTGGACCCAGAGCAGGATGAAGAGAAAGAAGTGGACCCAGAGCAGGATGAAGAGAATGGTTATGTGAGTGACGAGTCCATTGTGTGATCGGGATTGTATTTTATTTTGCTTATTAACCTGTTGAGCTCGGAATAAACTTTTCGGTTGAAATCATTATGTGAATTTTTGATTGGAAAATAAACGCCCCCTCTCTAATTAACGCCCCCTCTCTAATTAAGGCCCCCCCCTGGTGGTCAATTGTAAAATAAACGCCCCGGGGCGTTAATTAGAGAAAATACGGTATTTTCGTATAACATCTGCTACATTTGCAATTAACTAACTGACCAGTGTATTGGGGCAAAAACTTGCTGAGAGGGACATGCTTCAACTTCTCTTCAAACAGATCTTTCTTGTTGAGGAACATAATAAATGAGCACTTGTGGAGAAAGCCGTTTTTGTACATTGAGTTGAACAGCTCCACACTGTCCTCCATTCGGTTCTGCAATCGACTAATATTTTTAAATTGGAAAAAGAAGCAAAAAGTACTTTTGTGGGGTCCTCCTCCATATACTGGTCATAGCAACTCAGCGAGATCACAAACAAAATGGCAGTTACATTTTCAAAACAATGGATCCATTTGCGCCTTTCTGTTTTTTGGCCTCCAACGTCAATTAATCTAAATCCACTCTTTTTAGTTGATAAGCCTAAGCCGAACAGCGAACAATTTTGAGTTTTCGATGCTCAACCAAAATCTAAAAGTGGAATGCTCGTGGGAGTTAAGAAAACGCAATAAACGGCAATGCAAATATCCGCTCTGCCTCGAGATATGAAACATCAAAGCCAGTAGGCTATTTTAAAAGAACTACGGTACCTTTTTTTAAGACACTGAATAAATTTAGCCTACTCTGACAATTTATTCGATCAACCTTTGAGATAAGACAGGGCTCCGAAATGTCCCACAGCAAAAGTTCGTAAGATCTCACGACTTTTTCACTAGAATTTTAAAGATTTTAGGCGAACCTGATTTGTCATCAGTCTCGTCTCAAATATCATAAAGATTCCGGTTTTGCCGATTGTTTTACAAAATGTCATGTTTTTGCTATAAAGACTCGCTGACCTCGATGTAAGGCCACCAAAAATATCTATTTGGTTCACGAGTATTTATAGCAAAAACATGAGATTTTGTTGGACTGCTTAACTGGAATGCTTATGATATTTCAAACTACACAAAATTACTGCACCATTTTTGAAAATTTTGCGTAGGTAGCTCCTGCCCCATCGTTTATTCCCAGGAAAATTGATGACCGTGGTTAAGCAGGCCTTAGTTAACTTTAGGTACCCCCAAATTTGCCTTGGTCCCCCTGTGGTTTTTTTTTCAATTTTTTCGCCTTGGTACCCCCTGTGGTTATTTATTTATTACTTTCAGGTCGGGTCCCCTACGATTCACTTTATACGCATTTATACATAAACCAATCAACATATACAGTTACACAGAATTACTTATATTGTAGATATTTGCTACAGGAATTTGGAAAGAACATCCCAACCTTTTGCATTACAGTTTTGCCGAAATACTGCTTCTTGCACATAGCTTGATACATGAGCGTCGCTTGTACTGAACAGCCGTTTGATTTTGTGCTTCATATAGGCCCATTGTCCTTCGCACTTGTTGGTGTGGATCCTGTGCTCAACTCCTTCTTCGACGACGGTCCTCGCAAATTGCCGCTTGTGGCAGATCTTTAAATGTTTGTAGCCGACGGAGCAACCGAGTTTGTGTCCGAATTTCTTGTACGCTGGCCATTCATCGCTGATGATTGTTGTGCCTGGGAGGATTTTCTTCTTGATTAGGCGCAGAAATGTCCTCTTTTTGCTATCCTCAACCCGGACAGCAAAGGGTAGCCCACCATTGCCACGCTCGACTCCACCAAACACCGGTGACTTGTTCCGATCCTTCTTCGTCCTCTGTTGTATTTCCGTTTGCAAATGGATGATTTATCGATTTCAATAAAGCGGCCAGGAACTCCAAGCATCTCTTGATTGTGGCAGTAACTAAACATAAGACTGAATATGACATTGAACTATATTAGAACGCTGCTTACTTTCCGCATACTTCGCGGCACAACTTGAACCAGTCAATCACTATTGGCTTACTTATTACGATCTCGTGTGCTGCCTGCTTGTTGCTGAAGTCTTGGGCCCACATGTAGCACAGAAGAAAAATTTGGGAGAACTTTAGATGGGTGTTGGCAAAGAAAGAGCCTGACCGAATCGACCTGTGCGAACACTGTATCCTTTTGTTCTTGCATGACCACTACAATTTTCCCACGATTTTCATAAAATTATAAAATAATCTCACCCAAATTCCATCGATAAGCTTCGCTCTTTTGTTAATCCTCATTGCTCTTCCACACTTGTCACACTTCATGTTGTTCTTGACCAATCCCTGGCCCAGAAAGAAGCCTCTTCCTCAGTTAGCGCGTAAAGATCTTTCATCCGGAGCTTGGGAATGTCTAGCCATAACGGAGAGAACGAGAGAAAATTGCATTTCAGTCTGTAAATATATTAAATAACACCAAAAAGTTGTAAGAACAACATTAAATCATGAAGAACATTGAAAAATCAAAGATAAAAACCATAGCAAAGAGTTCGCGTTGAGGCAAAAAAAATTGAAAAAACCACAGCGGGGAACAAGGCAAATTGGGGGTGTGTACCTAAACTTAACTAGAGCCGCTACTTGGGAGCTGCCTAGAAAAAAAAACAAAAGATTCAATAAACAATGCAGCCACTTACTAAATACAACGATAAAAATGAAATACGACCACAAATTCTACTTAAAAAATTAGAAATAAAGTTTTCCAAAAAATGGGGCAGTAATTTTGCGTCTACCTGTAGACTGACGACGAATCAGGTTTGGCTAAAGTCTCTAAAAATCTAGTAAAAAGTCATCAGTCGGGACTTTTGGGAGTTGTCCTATACCGAGGTTAGACTGTAATTTAAAAGGACAACAAAAATATCAAAAAGTTTTCTTTTTGAATCATGGGAATAATTGAATTTTGCAAAAAAAATACCTGATGCCGAATTTCCTGAATGCGAAGGTAATTTCGTGAACACCAGTGGTAGAAGCCCTTGCATGTAAAACATCCTGAATATATCCGATTGATTGAACAATAAACAAAAATAATTGTTCTTTAGTGAAAGTGTGTTGATTGTTTAGTCGAAAATTTGTGGGATAGTTTCAAAATGTTGAAATTTAGCCTGCCTTTTCAGTGGGTTTGTATTGAGGCTGTAGAATACGATCTGATTCTGCGAAGAGGCTAAAATAACAGTTGTTGCAATACTTATGCATGACCCAAAGAATAGATACTAAGTAGTGTTGTCGGGCACATAGAAATCATTTAGTCTTTTACAAGCCTGAACAAATTGAGTATCAGATTAAGAAAAAAATATTAAGTAGTAAAATCTACTTCTGAGACACACACACAACTGCTGATCTGGTTGATGATTTTGATCTGGTCTTCGTCATCATAGTCCAGAAAAATGTTGTAGGTATTGCTGAATTTCGTCACTATTTGCTGAAATTGCAATTACACAGTCAACTCTAAAGTTGTGAAAAAGTTAGAGCGGAATATTTTGCTGCTTTATTCTCAAAAATATTCTCGGTTTTTTCTGGTTTATTCTGGCTTTGGTACTTATGTACCTGGGGAGGGGGACCCCTTTTTTAGTTAACTGTGAATAGTGTTTAAATGTCTCCTAAGTAGTTTTTATACGCTAAAAACGATAAAAAAAGGTTTTTTTCTAACATTTTTCCCTATTAAAAATTAGGTTTTTGAAATTTTGGGGGCTTGGGGTTGAGATGCGCACACCCACATACCTTAGACACAAATCACTCGAAAGTGACTCTGGATGCATGGAGGGGGCTTGGGTTGAGATGCGCACCCACATACCTTAGACACAAATCACCTAAAGTGACTCTGGATGCATGGAGGGGCTTGGGGTTGAGATGCGCACACCCACATACCTTAGACACAAATCACTCCAAAGTGACTCTGGATGCATGGAGGGCTTGGGGTTGAGATGCGCACACCCACATACCTTAGACACAAATCACCAAAGTGACTCTGGATGCATGGAGGGGGCTTGGGTTGAGATGCACACCCACATACCTTAGACACAAATCACTCCAAAGTGACTCTGGATGCATGGAGGGGGCTTGGGGTTGAGATGCGCACACCCACATACCTTAGACACAAATCACTGAAAGGGGCTCTGGATGCATGGAGGGGCTTGGGGTTGAGATGCGCACACCCACATACCTTAGACACAAATCACTCCAAAGTGACTCTGGATGCATGGAGGGGCTTGGGGTTGAGATGCACACCCACATACCTTAGACACAAATCCCGAAAGGGGCTCTGGATGCATGGAGGCTTGGGGTTGAGATGCGCACACCCACATACCTTAGACACAAATCCCTCGAAAGGGGCTCTGGATGCATGGAGGGCTTGGGTTGAGATGCGCACACCACATACCTTAGACACAAATCCCTCGAAAGGGACTCTGGATGCATGGAGGGCTTGGGGTTGACGCGCACACCCACATACCTTAGACACAAATCACCTCGAAAGGGACTCTGGATGCATGTTGAGACGCACACCCACATACCTTAGACACAAATCACCCAAAGTGACTCTGGATGCATGGAGGGGCTTGGGTTGAGATGCGCACACCCACATACCTTAGACACAAATCCCTCGAAAGGGGCTCTGGATGCATGGAGGGGCTTGGGGTTGAGATGCGCACACCCACATACCTTAGACACAAATCCCTCGAAAGGGACTCTGGATGCATGGGGGCTTGGGTTGAGACGCGCACACCCACATACCTTAGACACAAATCCTGAAAGGACTCTGGATGCATGGGCTTGGGGTTGAGACGCGCACACCCACATACCTTAGACACAAATCACTCGAAAGGACTCTGGATGCATGGGGGCTTGGGGTTGAGACGCACACCCACATACCTTAGACACAAATCACTCGAAAGGGACTCTGGATGCATGGGGGCTTGGGGTTGAGACGTGCACACCCACATACCTTAGACACAAATCACTCGAAAGGACTCTGGATGCATGGGGGCTTGGGGTTGAGACGCGCACACCCACATACCTTAGACACAAATCACTCGAAAGGACTCTGGATGCATGGGGGCTTGGGGTTGAGACGTGCACACCCACATACCTTAGACACAAATCACTCGAAAGGGACTCTGGATGCATGGGGGCTTGGGGTTGAGACGCGCACACCCACATACCTTAGACACAAATCACTCGAAAGGGACTCTGGATGCATGGGGGGCTTGGGGTTGAGACGCACACCCACATACCTTAGACACAAATCACTGAAAGTGACTCTGGATGCATGGAGGGGGCTTGAGTTGAGATGCGCACACCCACATACCTTAGACACAAATCCCTCGAAAGGACTCTGGATGCATGGGGGCTTGGGGTTGAGACGCGCACACCCACATACCTTAGACACAAATCACTCCAAAGTGACTCTGGATGCATGGAGGGGCTTGAGTTGAGATGCGCACACCCACATACCTTAGACACAAATCACTCGAAAGGGGCTCTGGATGCATGGGGGCTTAAGGAGACGCGCACACCCACATACCTTAGACACAAATCACTGAAAGTGACTCTGGATGCATGGAGGGCTTGGGGTTGAGACGCACACCCACATACCTTAGACACAAATCACTCGAAAGGGGCTCTGGATGCATGGGCGGCTTGGGGTTGAGACGCGCACACCCACATACCTTAGACACAAATCACTCGAAAGTGACTCTGGATGCATGGAGGGGGCTTGGGGTTGAGACGCGCACACCCACATACCTTAGACACAAATCACTCGAAAGTGACTCTGGATGCATGGAGGGGGCTTGGGGTTGAGACGCGCACACCCACATACCTTAGACACAAATCACTCGAAAGTGACTCTGGATGCATAAAAATGTATGCATACCAGAGTTTATTTATGCGGTAGGCTCCAGTTAACAAAACTATGTTCAAATCCCATCTTTCTTAAGCAAAAAAGTTCTTTTTAAGCGTAATCAGTGCAGTCTGCATAACCCTAAAATGGTTTTTAAACAACAATTTTTCATTCGAATAACGAAAATAACTTATAAGAACAGGGCAATTCTTTTGAAAACCTAATTTTTACTTCAGGAAAATGTTAGAAAACTCTGTTTTTATCGTTTTTAGCGTATAAAAATTACTTAGGAGACATTTAAACACTATTCACATTTAATTAAAAAAGGGGCCCCCAGGTACATAAGTGCCCTGGCTTTTTCTGTTTTTTCCTTCAGCATTGTTAACACTTAAATGGCTGACCATTTATAACAACCCAGTTCTTTTTTGCTCGACTTTTGGAAATTTTTTTTTTGTAAAGCTTGTTCATAGCATCTATGACCAACTATCGTAAAGTATGGGGCGTGTTTCGTAAAGTATTTGAAAACATCCATTTTTTCCATTATGGTATCATGGTTTTTTGGTACCCACGATACCCATATCGACCATACTTTGAATTTTTTTTGTCGCCCATATGCTGAGCCAATCGAACTTCTAGGCCAATATTGATGTGAAAATCACGAAAATCGTGTTATTTTTGTTTCAAGACATATTATTTGCTTTTTTGCACTGAGTATTTATTTTGACAATAAATATTCAAATTCTCGCCAATTTGCGAAATCAATGGTGTTCGAAAATTAACTAAAATTCAAAACTAATAACATGATTTTCGTGTTTTTCGCATGAAAATTAGACTAGAATTACGGTTGGCTAAGGGTTTTGGAGAGATTTTTTTTAAATATTGTCGATACGGGTATCATGAGTACCAAAAACTCATGATACCCTCATCGTATCCATGACTCGTGAAGTTTGCCAAAAGTAAGCTTATTTTAATTTTTAATTTTATAATCATTTTTAGTTATTGCCACAATCAAGATATGCTCGGTGGCCCAGGGCCTTATTGAAATCGGTGACTCCTCCATCTGCAAGCGGAAATACAACCGAGGGCGGCGAAGGATTGCTGCTAGCCAGTGGGTCTTCGGGGGCGTCGAGAGTGGACAAGGCGGTTTGGCCTTTGCTTTCCGTGTATCAGATCGCAAGAAGGAGTTCGAAGTTCGATTGGCTCAGGATATGGGCGACAAAAAAAATTTAAAGTATGGTCGATATGGGTATCGTGGGTACCAAAAAACCATGATACCCATCATGAAAAATGTTTTCATGTTTTCAAATACTTTACAAAACACGCCCCATTCTTGACAATAGTTGGTCATAGGTTCTATAAACAAACTTCACAAAAAAAGTTTCCGAAAGTCGAGCGAAAAAGTGAAAGTTCTGGGCTGTTATAGGTGGTATCTGGGTTGTTATAGGTGTTAATAGTTAATGTTAATCGTTTCAAATGTTCCGGGTAAATGGCCTCGAGTTAGAGATGCGCGCACTCACTTACCTTAGACATGATTCCGAGAAGTACTCTTGAAAATTACATTAAAACCGCTTTTAAAGGACCCTGTCTCTTCCTTATCATGGCAATTTTAAATGTTTGAATGCGCGCGGGACCACATAGATTTTGTCAATAATGTTTTCGAATTAATTTTTTTGTTTTCATTTTGAATTTTAATCGCTAGTGACAAAAGTGGAGCAGTGAAAGTCGCATTACTTGTCCTATTTGGCATTGTCAAGCAACGTTGGGCTCGACTAGTGAATGGTTCTAAGTTTTGAACAAATTTACAAATTTATTTTCTAAACAATAAAAGCAATCAAAAAACAATTCGAAAATATTATTGACAAAATGCGTGTGGTCCCGCGCGCATTCAAATCTTTGAAATTTTCATGATAAGGATGAGACAGGTCCTTTAATGCGATATGGTTGACTGCGAAAGTTAGTGCTTTTTTATATTAGTTTACGATTGCAATTAATTATTCGGATTCAGAAAAGTCTGCACTGCACATTGTGGAAAAAGTTTGACCTACCAAAAAATAGCTAAGATTCAGGGCCTTTTTTTCAAACCCCCCGAATATCTGAAAAATTATAGGTCGATTTCGAGACTTTTAGATGAAAAGCCAAAATCGAAAAAGAAGAATCATATGGTTGAACCGAGAAATGGTTGAGCCGAGTGTCGCACTTTATCAAAATAACAATGAAAAATATGTAAAAGAATTAAAAAATTCGAAATTTCCATTTTAAATTTCCATTTTAGTCGACAGCAAGGGTTCTTTACAATGAAAAACTGCAAACCTTTTCATCGTCGGGAACTTCAATTTTCAAGGCGATAATGCCCTTGACTATGTGATGGTATATGACAATGTAGTTGGTGTGAATCATGTAGCCTGAATCCACTGGTCAACAAACACAACATGGCACAAACAACACTCACGATAATTAATCAGCTCAGTTTCGTTGAAACCGTTGGTGTGCAAAATCCTCATCTGTTTGGCTATAGTGCTTTTACCGCAATCAGCACTTCCTGCAAATTAGTCAAATTGTTTAGAAAAGCCATTAAACACCCTTAAAGGTGCAGGTTTACGCGTTCAAAATTGGTGACCGCCAATTAAAAAATTCCTAATAATTGATTTTCTGTGCGATTTTTTTTTGATTGGGTTAAAATTGAATTCTATGTATTGTTTTGTTAGAAACCAAGTGAAAAAATCTGTACAGAAGCTCAATGATTAGAAAAAAGTTTTTAATTGGCAGCCACCAATAGACCAACCAGAAAGAACATGCCCCTTTTTAAGAATCCATTACACCCAATCCCTCCGAAAATTCATTCCAGCCCTCAAAACCACTTACCGTATTTTTTCGAAAAATGCCCCTGGGTCCTTTTTTCAAACCCCCCGAAAATCTGAAAAATTATAGGTCGAAGATCGGTAGAATCGGTAGAGCCAGTAGGAGTTGAAAAAACGCAATAAAAACAGCTTTGCAAAATATTGACTCTGCTCCGAGATACAGACCCTCAAAGTCAAGGGGGCCTTTTTAGAGGAAATACGGTATTTTCGGAATTAGTTCGGAAAGGTCGCCCCAAAAATATGACGTATATTACATGCTTTTTAATTTAATTTATTCACTCATCGAATACTGCAATTGGCGGAATCACCTATAACATTACGCTTATAAAAATTTTTTATTTTAATAATTTACCCCGCTCTACGCCACCGAAAAACCATTGTCGAGATTCGATTCTACCATCCACAGGAATGCGCTCTACATTATACTTTCTCTTGCTGACTACGAGAGATTCGTCCACCTCGACTACGACGTTAGGCCCACCTATTTTAATTGGATTGCGGAGGAAAATTTCATGCAAACATCGGAAAATAATTTGCGATATAAAGCAGCAGATTCTTTACCCAAGGTAGTGCCTAAAACGATGGCTTAAAAATATGTTAACCGTAATTTTCAACTGCTGACCATCATCTCTTCGGAATTCCCTGCTAAGTGTGATATTATCGGACATTTTGTGCACCCAATAATAAGAGAATAGAAGGATCTAAACATATCATACATTATCTAGATAAAAAAATGACGAGTAATAAAACCTCATGGAGCGAAAGCTTGTGCTCTTCGAAAAACGTACCCTGATAAAAGCCTATTGTCGGTCGCTTCTTGCACCTCCTTGAATTAGAACAACGCCACAAGAAAGTCGGCTTTTTCTTACCATGCATCATGCGCTCATAGAATTTCATTGAAGTTTGGCACGAAGGACACTTCCGACTTGAATGAAGAAGATCCGCTTCCTGCAACCATCGAACGAGCTCTTCGTCTGATTTGGAATCAAGAAATCGAAGTAAACCACGTAGATTGAGACCTCGTAACATGTCCATCCTAAATGGTATGAAACGTTTCGGAGGCTAAAAATTTAATAATACGCTAAATAATAGCATTATTCTTTGGGGCGACCTTTCCGAACTAGTTCCGGTTTCGATCTTAGGCCTAAAACAGAAAAAGACACTTAAAAATGCAACGAAGCCTGAAAAATTAGTTTTAAGAGCTCTAAATTTTAAGGGCGTATCTATTAAGGCGTACGATATGGTAATTCTTGCAAAAATCATGTATTTTTTGTCACAACATCAAAAATTTTCGGTCTTCTATAGTATCTTACTCTTGTCTTTTTAGCGATATGCGAGCCCTGCTTTTGAAAGCTGTCCTTGAGGGACCCGGTCTTTTGAAAAGGTCAATTAAATATTTAGATTTTTTATTCTTATTACTATTTTTATATAAATGTTTATTTTTTATTTTTCACGTCTATTGTGACAGTTATACGCCAATTTTGACATTATTGGTTTGTATTATTAGAAAAATGGCCAATGAGAAAGGCTGTTAAGTACAATATTAAAAGCCTTAATTTCACAATCGAATTTTGTATTGTGGTTTTTCTTTAGTGGTTTAAAAACTAATAACTTTCAAAAACTAACGACTTTTTCAGTTTTATTTAAAAAAGGAAACTTTGTAATTTTTTGTAGCAGTTTAAAGTCTGGAATCTCAGCTTTCTCACGAGCTACCGAAATTTCCCAAATAATTTAAGGAATGTAGGCATGGCTCTATCCTAGTATACGGGGCCACATTTCTTTTGCGTTGGTCCCGCCATTGTATTTGGCATTTTTTTGATCGTTAGTCATTCAGTTTTGTTCAAAATTTTTTCCCATAGTTTTTTTGTTCTTTTTGTTAGCTTTTGATTAATCGTTTTTACAGTCCTCTCCAGTTCGATGGTTCGCACCAAAATCTTTGAAAGTGTCGCAATTGTCGATGTAACAGCTTTTCGCTTGAAGTATGTCCTCTGCTACAGCACTGAGCAAGCTCTTTGTGAACGTCTCTCTATTGCAGAATGAAGCGATAGAAAGTCGGTATCAATCGAAAAGCGCTCCGAAAGAATAGATGGAACACAGGCTTATTTTATTCTTAAATAACATGTGAAAAAATTTCATTTTAGTGGAGATGCAGGAAAATAGCAAGCTGTGTTCAAGGAAGACCGTCAGGAAAGGATCATTTTTCCAGAAGTCAAAACCCCATCTTGAAACTTGCCTGGTCGTATTCTACATGTGGGCGGATGATTACTCCAACAAGCAAATTATGAAAGAAACCGGCTTGATAAGAATTGTGTGTGCGATTGGTTATCCATGACTCGTGAAGTTTGCCAAAAGTAAGCTTATTTTAATTTTTATAATTTTATAATCATTTTTAGTTATTGCCACAATCAAGACACCGTGAATTCTTTAATAAAAGGACAGGTCCTTTTATTTTTCAACCCCTCCGCACAGATGTCCGTTTATTAGAGTATGTCCGTTTATTAGAGAGTGTCCTTTTCTTTTTCAACATGTCGGCGACGAAGGCGCCAGCGACAAATTTACATCATCCAACAAAAACCAATACAATTTGGTTTAAAGAAAGTTTTGTCTTGGGATGAATTTAAACAAGTGTTTCAACTTTCTGTTTTAAGTGGTCGTGTCTTTCTATGCATTATTTCGATGTTTTAGTTGCAATGAGTAAGCGAGCGTCAATTTCGAACTGCAAACTGCATGGTGGACAGCCAGAAGTCAATTTTTCGGATGAATTTTCTGACGTCATTTTGAATTTCGATCGTGAAGCAGCGTTTCAGGCAGAGCTAGAGGTTTGTTAAACAACACTTGAAGATGTTTATCCACTGTTCCCAAGCGGAAATTGAACGAGCTATAGAGAAGATGGACAAGTATCTGAAAGCAATGAAAATATAGGGTTCCCTGTTTGACTGACTGCCCTATCTGGTTTTTAGGAGCCAACTGTCGTTGAAGAGGAACTGCAGGAGCACAGCGAGGAAGCTACTCCAAATAGCGGCCACAAGCGACATTACTATAATGCAGCGGCCAAACTGGACGCAATCAACTATGCTCGGGAGAAGCGTTCGACCAAATCTGGGAACAAGTTGAACATCGCATCGGCAGCCAAGAAGTACAAGGTCACAAGAAGCCGCATTTACGAATGGATTGGACAAGAAACTAAGCTGAAGCAGCAAGTGTAAGTTTTTTCTCTCTCTTTATGCTTACATAATGTCTTTCGATTTAGTCTTCAGCCTGTGTGCTCACAATTGCAACAAATGGCTCAGGAGATGGGGAAATTGCTTGCTTTAAACCCGAGGGATCCATCGGCACAAAGGGAATCAACATCCTCCGAGATATCCGAGCTCAACAAAAGGCGCACGATGGCCGTAACGACTACGAAGAAGCCGGCATAGGACAAGAGGAAGATGAAATCAGCCTTAAAAATGTTAGCGAAGATGAAATTTTGTTGTTTGAGGATTGATTTTGGTTGTATTTGTTCAATAAAATTTATGGTGTCCGTTTATAAGAGAGTGTCCGTTTGTTAAAGAGTGTCCTTTCATTTTTCAACCCCCTCCGCACACATGTCCGATAATTAAAGTATGTCCGTTTATTAGAGAGTGTCCTTTTATTAAAGAATTTACGGTATGCTCGGTGGCCCAGGGCTTTATTGAAATCGGTGATTCCTCCATCTGCAAGCGGAAATACAACCGAGGGCGGCGAAGGATTGCTGCTAGCCAGTGGGTCTTCGGGGCATCGAGAGTGGGCAAGGTTGGATCTTTGCTTTCCGTGTAGCAGATCGCAAGAAGAAGTTTCTCCTTCGGGTAATCAAGACGCATATCCTCCCAGGAACAACGATCATTAGCGACGAGTGGCCAGAGTACAAAAAACTCGGAAGAAAAGTAGGGCGTTTGGTTGGTTACAAACACTTTACTATATGTCACAAGAGGCAATTTTCCATGTTTTTTAAATTAATTTATGTTTTTGTATATTAATTTCAGGACTGTTGTCGAAGAAGTAATTGACCTTAGGATTCACACGAACAAATGTGAAGGTCAGTGGGCTCACATGAAGTACAAGATCAAGAGGCTCTTCGGAACAAGCAACTCCAATGTTTCCGGCTATGTTGAAGAAGCAGTATTTCTTCAGAATTGTAATGCCAAAGGGTGGGATGTACTTTCTGAATTATTTGCCCAATTCTCGTTGATCTGTAATATTAATAATTCATTTGTTTAAGATACTTGTTTAAGATTAAATGCATTTGAGATAGGATGCAGAAACAGAAAAAAAACAATCGCATTTCAAAAACGCCAAAAGCCAAAGGGGGACCAAGGCAAAAAAAATTGGCCCGTATACTAGGATATGGCTAGATATTTAGGGGCTTGACACCACTTACTTCATTCAATTCACTAAACCTATATATTCCTGAAATCAGTTAAAGAAGTTTGATAGCTCGTTAAAAAGCTGAGCTTCCAGGCTACTAACTGCTAAAAATAAAATTATAACTCTTTGGTAAAAATTATGCAAAATCGGACATTTTTAAGATTTATCCGTTCTTATTCAATCAAAATGCAGTGAACCCACCAAGCAGCAGTATTTTGATGACTTTTTTCTCTTCGACCTTGTCCTTCTTAAGCTCCAGTTCGATGCGCTTGTGATTGTTGGTGGCTAAAACCACTGAATTTTTTAAGCGTAATAGCATATAGGTTGGATGAGAATAGAAGTGAGCTAGTACCTTCATCAAGCACCTTCTTCTCTCTCTTGCACACATTAGCGCCCATGTTCTGCTGCTCATGTAAGGTGGGCGGCCATTGATTTTGCAATTAGAGCTATACAAACCAGCAATAGCCAAATGTCTAAATTATGTCTCTATTGTTTCCTCGAATAGCCTCCTGCAAATAAAAGGGTGATCTACTGCAACGTAAATTCTCGTTAAATTTCAACAGTAAATTTTATGTTTAACGCACTCAAACTATTGCCTCAAGGGATTTAATTTAAAAATGAAACACACAAACTTTTTCCCACAAACTAGTACTAGTAAAAAAGAATAATGTTTTGTTGGAGTATGTGCAAATGAGGGTAAACTAACTTCAAAATCGCTCACAGAAAAAAACCTCTACGAAGACTTACATCGAAAAAGGCTGAGGGGGCCAGGGAAGCATCTTAAGCTGATTTTTGTTAATTTCAGGGCTAAACTCCTCTATCCGGTGCCCACCCGAAAGCATGTTTATTTATGCTTTAGCACTTTTAACATGCAAAAAACGTATTTTTTCACCATTTTTAGAAAAAAAATTTGGATCTTATGCGTTATCTATGACCCCTTTTTCCGTTTTTGAACTTTTTTTTAAAATTGTTTCATGTTGTTATGTCATGTTGTTTCATGTTTCAATATTATGATTTTGGTGATCATGGTGTTAACATGATCACCCTTAAACATGGCCACCTTCAAAACAACAGGGGGGACCAAGGCAATCGAAATCAAAAATGGAAAAAGGGGTCATAGATAACGCATAAGATCCAAAAATTTCACCAAAAATCAACTCTTTGCCCTTTGGAACCAAAGTAAAGCCTTGTTCACAATGGACGCGTCTGGCTTTGGCTTTAGCGTTTGGCTTTGGAGTTTTGGTGTTCACAATGAAACACCAAACGCCTAAGCCAAAGAGTGTTCACAATGAAACTCTAAACGCTAAAGCCAAACACCAAAGCCAAACGCCAAAGAGTGTTCACAATGATCAATTTTAACGCTAAACGCTAAAGCAAAACGATAAAGCCAGACGTTCAAAAAAATTTGAAAAATGGTTTGGCGTTCAGGTTCAGATGCGTCGGCGTGGAGCAAACAGAAGTCGTGTCGAAGCAGAAGAAAATCGTCAGAAACTTGTGCATTATTTCAATCAAGAAGGTGCAGTTGAGTGGCAAAACAGAATGATCTAATTTGTTGTTACGGAATTTTGTTGTTACGAATACCACGAATAAATTTGTTGAGTTAAATTTTTGTTAAACATTTTCATTGTGAACACTGTTTGGCTTTGGCGTCTGGCTTTGGGATTTGGCTTTAGCGTTTAGCGTTTCATTGTGAACACTCGGTGACCCCAAAGCCAAACGCCAAAGCCAGACGCGTCCATTGTGAACAGGATTAACGAGTGCGGCAACAGTCTTTGGGGAAACTTTAGGCCTACTTTTAACAACGATTTTTAACTATCAAAAAAATTCTAAGTGTACAGTTTTGTAGCACTGAATCTTCTCTTTCAATAAAATATAAACTTGATTTGGAATATTTAAAAATACCGTATTTCCTCTAATAAGGCCCTACGGAGCCTTATTTTTCAAAACCTCCAAAAATCAGAAAAATTTGAGGTCGATTTCCAGATTTTTGGGTGTTCAACCAAAATCGAAAAAGCGGAATCCGTAGAGCTCGTGGGAGTTAAGAAAACGCAATAAACAGATTTTCAAAATATTTTATCTGGGCTGAGATATAGGTCCTCAAAGTCAGGGTGGGGGCCTTATTAGAGGAATTACGGTAGTCATCATTGGGCTCCTCACACTTGTAAGGTCATTTTAAGAATTTTTCAAGCATTTCGATCACTTTAATTAGTCAAAAGTTTGATAAAATTTTTAGCGCTGCAATAATCTCTTAGCACTATGTTGTAGTGCAGATCAAGAGCTACAAAACCCACTTTACAGAATAATTTTTGAGAATAGGAGTGTTGAGATATGGCCTTTTGAAAAAATGAATTTCTTTAAAAATGACCAAAATCCAAGTTTCTTCAAATTTTTAAGGTTTTCGGCTGGATTTTAACACGAGAACGGTTGGTTGTAATTTCTGTCGATCTGACTCAGAATTTCGCGCCAAACACGATTGTGCAATTATTTTTTTGAATTTTAGTCAAAATTGAGGAAATACAAGCAATTTAAAATTGGCAAAAACGTGACCTTCCTTTTTATTGAAGTTAGTTGGACCCCCCTAAAAATTCAAACAAGCGCAAAAAAATTCAGTACTGAAAATGACCTTTTGGGGGGGGGTCCAACTAAATAAGGACCGAATTTTCAACTTCTTTCAGTACGTTCTTTCGTATATTCCTATTCCAACAGAGCTAATAACATCTCAAAATGGTGAGCCGGATCAGAGCTATCTATTGCGCACAAAATTGTAGCATAGTGATCACAAAAAAGTAGCATAGTGATCACGAACCACCTGAAAGAAGTTGAAAATTCAATGAAAAGGAAGGTCACGTTTTTGCCAATTTTAAATTTCTTGTATTTCTTCACTTTTGACTAAAATTGAAAAAAAGAATTGCACCATCGTGTTTGGCGCGAAATTCTGAGTCAGAATCGACAGAATTTACAACCAGCCGTTCTCATGTTAAACTTTTTTCAAAATATGTAAATCTCCCCTCCTCTCAGGAGGGTAGTGAAAAGAAGGGGGGGTGGCCAGAATGAGGGTAGCCAGTAGAGGGGTATTCAAAAAGGGGTAATAGGGGGGTATATGATGGATTTACATATATTAAAATTTCAAAATACATAGAGTCGCCGATAGGCGCCTGTTACATCTAATAAAGTACTAAGGCAGTTTTCCCCAATGCTTTTTTCCAACGCCCATAAAGCCACAAGCTTGATCATTCATCCCCTTACCCCAAAAAAGGGTGGTGGCATTAATAGTCTGGGTTAATTAAAAATAAATTCCTTTCATTCCACACTCCCTTCAACACAGGAAAATTTTTTCCCCAAAACAAAAGCAAGCAAAGGCTACATACTAGAAACAAAACAGCTGAATTACACAGTTCTAGACAAGCCTTAGTGTGTGTCCCTCCGGCCACATAAAACAGCTCAAAAAGTTTGTGGTTGGAAAATGGAATGAGCGACAAATTACCCATCTCATCAACTCAAAAATCATTGTCATAGCAACACAATAGACACCAACAATACTAATAATGGCATTTGCTCAACACCTGATTATTTCTATTATTTTCATAATAAGAACAAACTAGCAACGCCAACTTATAAGCCAATTAACTCATTTCCGCACCAAATGCTCACTTTTTTTTGTAAAAAAAGTTTCTCAACACATATTTATATACGAGAAAAAAGTTTGTGGTGTAAAAAGCTACTTTTACTATGATAATAATGCAGCCATTTTCTGGCCTGATAATTGCCTAGAATTTTTGTTTAGAAAATAGAAAAATACAATTTGTTGTTTGTTTTGTAGGGATGCACTTGTGACTTCGCACTAGCGTATATCTAGGAGAAAAGGTTCTTTTTGTGGCTTTGTGAAGTGTAAAGAGAGCAATTTTGGATCACTTAACTATTGGGTTGTCTCACAATTAATGAGACTTTTTTTTAAATTATACACTCAACTTTTTTCTTTTCAATTTGTAATTCTTTTTTGCGTTTGCCTTTTCAAAAATCAAAAGCGCTCTCTCTGCGTAGTCAACCCCGGGGAAAGTCCAGCAAGTGTTGCAAAAGATTGCCATGGAAAAAAGTTTATGTTCTGCGTGTTCTGGGACCGGCGTGGGATCATCCATTACGAATTCCTCAACAATGGTTACTGCATCTGGTGGGATGATGACGGTGCTGAACAAAAATGCCAAATTCCGCTGAAAGACGGCAAGCGTCAATACAATTTAAATGGATCCGTTTATCTGGCTCAGCTCGATCGTCTTCGTCGTGCTATTGAAGTGAAGCGGCCGGAAAAGAAAGATTCCATCATCTTCCACCAAGACAATGCAAGGCCTCATATCCGCGTTGACGTCCTCCAAGCAATACAAGACTTTGTCTGGGAACTGCTGCCACATCCACCCTACTCGCCTACTGAAGCGCCTACCGATTACTATTTGAATCGTTCGCTCAGCAACTGGCTACGCGGGAAGGTTTACAGAACATTTAACGAAGTTGCCGATGACGTGAAAGCTTGGATTGCATCAAAGACACCAGAATTTTATGAGCGAGGCATCGACATTTGGCCGCAGAAGTGGGAATTAGGCTTCGAGTACGACGGCGAATATCCGCCTGATGAATAACTGTTGAATGTTTGTTGACAAATAAAGTGTTTTGGTTAAATGCACGACAAATCGAAAAAGTCTCATTAATTATGAGACAACCCAATAAAATTTTGGCACTAGCATTGTTTCTTTAATTTCATTACACCTCGTATAAGCCAAACTCCTCGACTTTGATGTCCTATATCTCAGTCCAGAGCTGATAATTTGCAAAGCTGTTTTTGGGGCTCTTTACGTAAGTTACACGAAGAAAAGGGGAGCAGCAGTTATTTTCTCTCTCCAAAGCTCTTTACGAGCGTTCTCATCTAGATTTTTAAAGTTTTCTGCCTAGTTTTCAAAAGTAGTATAAGGTCATCAATATCAGATTCGACGCTTATGGAAAATGGAACGGTTCAAAAAAATTTGCTGGTCCCGCCTTGATTTTTTAAAACGCACGGGCATGGCTTCTTTTTCGGTTTGGTTGAGCACCTGAAAATTTTAAGATCGAGCTCAAAATTTTTACGCTTTACGGCTACCCGAGTGGCTTATTAGAAGTAATACAGTAACTATTTCAAATATTTTTCGGCTAAAGTGTATTATCCTTCAACCTCCGAAAATGGGTTTTAACCACTTTTTTGTGTGTTTTAGCTGATGAAACGTGTAGATAACATGTTTTTAGGGTCCGGCCGACCATTTTTAGAAAAAAAAATTTTGACCAAAAATCGACTTTTTGACTTGGGGGACCAAGGTAAACCACCTGGATACCGTTTTTATTCAAAATTCTCCCTGGAGCTCTCACATTTATATAAAGGGACAGCCCTTGGCCCGGACCATGTACCCCATGTAGCCCCAAAGGGGCTTCCTATTGAATTAGGGTGCCTGCCGAAGGCAGGCAGGTATAGGATATATTGTACCGGTACCCTATCCAGGTGGTTTACCTTGGTCCCCCAAGGCACAAAGTCGATTTTTGGTCAAAATTTTTTTTTCTAAAAATGGTCGGCCGGACCCTAAAAACATTTAATCTACACGTTTCAGCAGCTAAAACACACAAAAAAGTGGTTAAAACCCATTTTTGGGAGGTTGAAGGATAATACACTCCGGCCTATTTTTCTTCCCCGGGTAGCTTTATACTTCCGCAACTGGCTGTCCGGCCGCTCTGATTTTTTAAAATAAAAAAGAATAACAAAAAAAATTAATTTGGTCTTTAAAGCTAAGTGAAAGTGAAAATAATAAAAATTATAAAAAAGTTAGTATTAATTTTTTTCAAAAATGTGGCATTCTGTTTATTGAAATGACACAAATGCAGTTTTGCGTACAGACTTTTATTGAATGTTGTTGACAACAAAAACATGATACAATCCCATCAAGCACTTGAACTTTTAGCAGTAGTAATAGCAGTACCAGTCGATTCTGAGTCTAGAAGAATTTTTTTTGCATAAATCCTTCTTTCCCACCAGCTGAACACAAACGACATCAAGGCAAACAGGACGGCAAGCAGCAGCAAAAGAAGCCCAATTACACTCTCCTTTTTGTCTGAAAAGAAAGAAAAAATATTACTGCACTTTAACAATTTTGAATAAACTCACGCTCTTCCAACCATGTCTCTGCATAGAACTGCTTTATGGCACTAAAAATTAATAAGGACGTAATCTGCGCTTAGCTTCTCATTCAAAACATGTTTTTCAACTATAGTTGTCTTTAGGACTTTTTAATTTGTAAAAAAGTCCTTACACCGCTGACTAAAGTTGTCGACTGGACAATTGGCACGAAAAATTGGCACAGACAATTGGCCAGAAAAATGGACCAGTAAATAAAATATGGCCAAATTCATATCCTAAGATTTTTGAAAAATTTTTAAAATTTTAGGTTAAATTTTACATTTTTTTGAAATTTGGTCAAAATTTTATCGAAAAACATAAAATAGGGGCTTTGGTGACCTTACTTTTTTGTATAATACAGGGTGGCCCATTTAAAACTCCAACGTTAATCTTCGCCATAACTTTTTGAATTTGCAGTTTTTCGAAGAGATATTTTTGGAGACAGGAGAGGAGACGATGGCAAATCGTATCATACCAAGCAATCATTATAACATTTTATTTGGAACGAGAAACAACTGCAACAAAAGAAATAACAACATTTTCATAGAAGTTGAACATTTAATCGTCATATTTTTGCTCAGTGCTTCTTCCGTTGACGGCTAGGCAGTACTCCAGTCGACTTTGATAGGCTCGTTGATCATCTCCTGAGGAAGCTCTTCAACGGCTTGTTCAATTTTTTCCCTCAGCACGGCCATCAAAGCGATCGGAGTCGTGTAGACTTTGCTCTTGACCCGACCCCGCAAAGGCATCTAAAAACTGACCACTTATTAAAAGCCAAAATTCTCAAAAATGAAAACAAGACAATACTAAACATTCGATATAATTCGATTTGCCATTGACTCCTCTTTCGTTTAAAAAAAGATCTCTCCGAAAAACCGCGAATTCAAAAAGTTGTGGCGGAAATTAACCCCGGAGTTTTCAATGGGCCACTTTGTAGAAACATGTTTAAAACTTAAAATCTTCCTTTTTACAAAAAAAATATTTTCGGACCACAGGGGGAGGGGCTATTGGCAAGGCATAGTGTTTGGACGACATTTTGCTAATCGGCGGCCAATTGGACAACCCTAGGTTTGACATTAAAAAGCAGGAAACTTTTTCAAAATTTACTACCAATGCTGAAATACTTATTTTTGTATCTCATTTATACAGGTTGAATCAAAAAACCCTGGCAGTAGTAAATTCCCAGAAATTGCACCATCATCATACCCTTTCAAGAGTTTTGATCTACGAGCCCTGCTAATTACTCCTAATTTAAAGGTGGAAATAAACAATTAAAAAAATTCATTTGGCTCAAATAAGAGTTTTTCACCCTTTTACGTAAAAAGACATTTTGTGTATTGCTTATTGCCATTTTGAACAAAAAATTGGGGTCATAAAGAAGACCAAATCCAGTTCTGCCTTAACCCTTCAAAATTTTTTAAAATTATACACAATCGAGTCTCTCCGCAGTCATCATCCCCTCCATTGTGGTCGGTGCGGTTTTTTCCGGGTGAGATTTTTGCATAGGTTTTTTATTCTGCATATTGATCACCTCCTCAAGGGTGATCGGTTCGATCAGTCCCTAGGAGGACCACTATGGAGAGATTCGACTGTATGCACATGCACAGATGCTTTAACACTCGCATCACCGTTTGTAAATTCGGTGCGTAATTGTGCAGAATTTCAATGTGAACAAGATTGTGTTAGCAGTTTTTTTTCAAACTGAGAAAAAGTACTGGCGAAAAGGCTAATGAAAAAAGTCATTTTCAGGGGTCAAAAAGTGGATCCTTTTTGACAGGTTTTTAGTTCTTGTTATATATTAAAATGACGCTGACATTATGGGCTTTCTAATGATATATAACATGTAAACTAAAAAAAACTTACTGGTATTGTTTAATTATGTTCAGCATGGTCGGTTTGCTTATGAAAATACTCTTCAACTTCAAAACTGACTGTCAAATTTCTAATTCCGCTCAAGACAACAAATATTTAAACGCTGAATTTTTCCAGCATTTAAATATTTGTTGTCTTGAGCGGAATTAGAAATTTCACAGTAAGTTTTGAATTTGAATAGAAGTTTCATAAGCAAACCGACCATGCTGAACATGAATCCGGTGTCAGTATTCAGAATTTGCCTAGCGCAAAAAAAGTTTTACTTCAAATCGTCCTTTTTTATAAATTGTATTCATACTTTCTATGTCAATTTTCTCATCAATATAACGGCTGTTTTTATGCATGAATATACTGTTCTGCACCATTTAGATTGCTCTATCGAAATCTGAATTTTTAGTCAGAATCGATTTTCTTTTTCGCATATTTCTTCATGAAATCTTCATTTTTCATTGAAATGTGACTTGTGTTCAAATTAAGCATGTTTTAGATGCCTCGAGGCCAAGGAATTAAGCAACAAATCATCAACCATCTCCGCCACGTTACGCTCTTCCTCTATGACAAAGGGATGAACGCAGTAAAAGCATCGGAAGAAATCAACAAAGTTTATGGCCAAGAAACCTTAAAGAAGAGAGCGTGTCAATACTGGTTCGCAAAGTTCAAGAATGGTGACAATTCTGACTAAAAATTTGAAAAAAAAACGCGAAGAGTTATGACACATACTGGTATAACGAGAACTAAAAACCTGTCAAACAGTTTCAACACGCATTGAATTTTGTAAAAAAGTTGCCACTTTTTGACCCCCGAAAATGACTTTTTTCATTAGCCTTTTTGCCAGTACTTTTTCTCAGTTTCAAAAAGAACTGCTAACACAATCTTGTTCACATTGAAATTCTGCACAATTACGCACCGAATTTACAAACGGTGATGCGAGTGTTAAGTGTATGAAAATTAAATATGCGAAAAGAACACTTACTGGTATTGTTTAATTATGTCAATTGTGCTCAGAGGGGGACATGGACTAAAACCAGCTGCGCTAGTGATTACACATGTAAAAGGACGGCAACACAAAATACCTCATTGCTTGAACAACATTCTTAGTTTCTACAAGGGACACTCTCATTATATTGGATGACACATTGTGCAATTGTTGAATCTGAAGTCTGCTATTTTGAAATTCAGGTCATAGTCACGTGAAAAATAGAATGCACTACATTTTACATTATGTTTTTTCGCTTATCAAAAAAACACTCAAAAATCAAAAGTAAATCTAGGTGGTCCTTGTAGCCCGAAATAGCTGCTGAAAGTAATTTTCAAATTAATTGTTAGGTAAAAAGTATCGTAAAAATAAAAAAAACAAAAAAATATGCATAGGCCGATTTGCGGTCCGAAAAATTAAGCTGTTTTTTGAATTGGTCGACAAATTTCGGATATGGATTTTTTTGTGGTGCAAATCGTTTTGACGCAAATAGGATCTTTATTGGTATAAATTAGATGCAAAAAGAGCCGATTTGCACCAAAAAGAAATCTTTTTGCACCAGAAAAAATCCATTTCCGAAAATTTCATGTATCGCATTTCTTCTAATACGGCGGCATGTCGCCTTATTTTTCAAACCACTAAAAATGTAAAAGTTGTCAACCAAAAATGGCCTTTCTAAAATCTTAGTCAAAAAATGAGGCAGTGCCGCATTATTAGAGGAAATACGGTAAGTCGAAAATTTCATTGATGTTATTTTCATAGCCGTTTTATAGCCTGGAACCTCAGCTACGATAATAAGTTTGTTGGGCCAATGTACGCATTGAAAAAGTGGATTTACGTCGATCCGGCGCAGAAAATCGGTTCGGCACAAAAGCTTACTTTATTTTACTTACTTTATTGCTTACAAATTATCACAGCTTGAGTGCCTAGTCTAATATGAAAAACCAACATTTAGAAAATTTGTTGGAATTTCTGTGCCTTTCCTTCCATCAAACTCCAGCCTAACATTGCGCAGTTGTATTTCTTTTTCGAGTAGCAGTCTATTTAGCTCCTGAAGAAATTCACCGTCCGTCCCCGCTAAAATTACTTGGTTGTTTCAAACTTCAATAATAATAAAGTTGACTTACTGTCGATTCTAGCAAAATTAGTAATCTTGAAAAAACCAATTGTGTTTTTTTCAGAATTTCTGAGCTAGACTTGGTCATTTAACATCTTCTCCCGATCCTCCTTGATTCTCATGTGGGAAATATCAAAATTTTCAGACTCCTTAAAATTTTGACTTTTTTAAGTTATTATATAGTCGAACCTGGCTAACCCGTCACTCCAGCAACACGTCACCCCCGCTAACCAGTCACTCCAGTAACACGTCACCCCCGCTAACCAGTCACTTCAAAAAAATTTGGTTGGCCGAGAAAGAAATTCCGCTAATCTTACTCCATTAACCCGTCACCTCAGTAACCCGTCACCTCGGTAACCGGTCACCCTCCGTCCACAATCAACAAAGAAAATTACCCTTGATAAGCCGTCATCTAGCATATTGCAAAAAAGTTTTCAAATTTCCGCCAATTTTTTAACCTTTTGTGTTTCATCGTCATTGTTCTTCAATCTGTGTGAACAGCGTTGCCTTGGATGAGGTGTTTTATCAAGAGCAAAGGAAGTCGCAGAAGCAAAGTAGGATCAATGACTTCTTCCCTACTGTTTAGCGTCTGATTTGGGTGGTTGAATTGTTAGTTGCTCGAATAAACGATTCTTATCAATACTTGCTCTTTGTAATCCTACACCCTTGGTAACCCGTCACCCTGGCTAACCCGTCACCTCAAGTTGGTCCCCAGGAGTGACGGGTTAGCAGGTTCGACTGTACCACATAACCTCTAATTAAATTAAATTTGCTTTCTGCTGAATGAAAAGTGCCTTATTTTATCATTTCAGCCAAAAAAGAAAGTATCTAAACATTTTTTTTCAAAGTTTTAACACCATCAGGGAGCCCTGCGACTGTAGTTTCTAACAGCGTATCATTAATTGCAACCTCTTTGCGAAATGTAGTACAAAAAGGTAAAAGTACGAATCAAGTTATTTTTCCGACTTGCTTTATACTTTAACGTTTTTATGATACATTTCGTAAAGATGTTGCAATTAATGATACGCTCTTAGAAACTACAGTCGCAGGGCTCTCTGATGGTGTTAAAACTTTGAAAAAAAATTGTTTACATACTTGTCTTTTTGGCTAAAAGGAAAAAAGGCACTTTTCAGCCAGAAGAAGGCAAATTTAATTCTCGTACTTTTTAATCACCTCCACCTCCAAGGCAGATTTCGAAAAAGAGTGGATTTCGAACAAGGAATAAACGAGCTCATCGAAAATTGAAATCCAAAAATTTTCCATTTTACAACCTCCGCCTCTTATTCGTTTAGATATTTCAATTATACACGCCCGATTTTCGGTAGAAGACGCTATGACCAAGTCTAGCAATATAGTGCCAACCACAAATATAAATTGCCCATGTCCATCCGAAGTTTGACTTGGCACATCCATTTTATCGATGGCAGCCCCAACGGTCTGTATATAGGCATCTTCTCTTTCATTTTTGTCGTACTTAAAGTATTTTAGCTGAAATTTCATTTTTGTCTGTAAATATTTTGTCAGTAACTTACTCGTTTGTTGACTGCAGACAGGTCTGTGGGATCTCTGATATGAATAAAGGTGTTATCCTTGGTGAGAAACTCAAGGTCAATGTAACCGGCATACCACTTGCAATCCTTCAATATGGTGGCTACTATTTGCTTTAGCACTTCAGCTTGCTCAAAACTCTGTGTGAGCAGTGGAATTATGACTATGTTCCAAAATTCACATTGTCCTACTATAAAAATCTCCTCTACCGTATTTCTTCTAATTGCCGCACAGTCTCTAATTACCGCACACCCCTAACTTTAAAGACTTATATCTCGGAGCAGAGTGAATATTTCGCTAAGCTGTTTGATGCATTTTCTTAACTCTCACGAGCTCTACCGATTCCAATTTTCAGATCTTGGTTAAGCACCCGAAAATCTCTAGATCGAATTTGAAAATTTCCGATTTTCGGGTGATTGAAAAATAAGCGCACATGTGCGGCAATTAGAAGAAATACGGTATATAGTATTAGATATTCCTATATAGTATTGAGATGTTTGGTTTGTTTGTGGACAATTGATGTTTTTGATTTTTTTGGAGTGTTTTCGTTTGGTTTTTTGGTTGAAACTTGCAATCTCAGAAGTAGAATGGTCGTTTTGGATTTTAGGTTTGAGATTTTTTTCGGTTTCAATTTTCGGGTTTTAATGAGCAAATTGGTGGTTTTGAAATTGGTGGTTTTATTCTGGAGTCTTAAAATCTCGCAGTTAAGTGGGTCAGAAAGTTATGTTGCAGATATTGCTGCGTAGCCCTGAATGTAAGATTTCATTTTAAAAAAAAGATCGGCGAAAAATGACGACTTTAAACTGTAGATGTGCCAATGAGTAAGGGGGTGGTTTTTCGGAGGGAATTTGGATTTTTGAATTTAACTGTTTTTTTGTCCTGAAAGGAAAGTTGTATTTGTTTTAAGCTGTTGCTGTTTTCGAAAGCGCCCATGGGTTTCCCCCTCTACTTAAATTAGCGTCCTTAAAGAAGTCCTCAGATAGGACTTACTTTACTAAAGATATTTAGTCCTCAAATAACTGGTGTCCCAAAATTTCGGTATGGATTTTAAACCTAATATTTTTAAACATAAATTGGGACAAAAAAAATTCATTTTATACAGTCCTGTAGCCCTTCTCGCCCTCTTTCAAATGAGATATAAAACTTTTATTTTACTCAATAAAATGACCACCATTGGCAGCGATACATTTGCGGAGTCTTTTGGAGAAATTGTCAATGGCATTCTGGATAAATTGTTGGGGAATTTCATCCCATTCCCTGACCAAAGACGCCTTCAGCTCTGGAATGGAGTTTTGGGGCTGGGAGCAGGCCTTTGACTGGAGGTATGGCCGTGCAAAATAGTCCATGACATTTCAGTCGGGCGAGTTTGGAGCCCATTCAACAATGGGATTGCGCCAATGAGGATCCACTGTGATGGCATCTGGGAAGTTCTCTGCAATCCACTGCTGAGTCTCATATGCCCTGTGGCTAGGTGCCCCATCTTGTTGAAAGCACCAATTGTCACCCTGGTCGTAAACAGAAAAAAAGTTAAAGATTGGACATGAAAATTAATAGGCGAATAAAATAGACTAAAACAACAAAGAAATTAGCATAAGAAAGCTGCTGCATGATTCATTTTTCTTCCCTTTCTTTGTTTGATTCACTTTCCAAATAAAATTTCATCATTTATAAGTTTTATATCTCAGTTGAAAGAGTGTTAAAAGGGCTACAAAACTGTATAAAAGGAATAAAAGGAATGTATAAAAGGAATTTTGTTTCGCCATAACGTTTGTTTGAAAATATTAGGTTTAAAATCCATACCGAACTTTTGGGACACCAGTTAGGACTTTACGTTCTGAGATTTTTCATTAAAATGAGGAAATTTTAAAAATGTCTGATAAACTAAGAAATACGAGTTGAAACAAAACGTGTAGTTTACACCTACCCTTAGGGCTACTACGTAGAAATGAAATTTCACGAAAATCTTAGATGTGACACGTTGAAACAGTGCCGACGAATTTCCCTGTACTTGAATTAGCGTCCTGAAAGAAGTCCTCAGATAGGACTTACTTTACTAAAGACATTTAGTCCTCAAATAGGAGCATAGATTCTGAGATTTTTCATAAAAATTAAGAAATTTTGAAAATTTCTGATAAATGGAGAAAAACAAGTTGAAATATAACATGTAGTGCACACCTACCCTTTCATGGCTACACAGTGAATATAACGTTTCACCAGAAACTTTTATGTGAAACGTTGAAACAGTGCCCATGAATTTCCCTGTACTTAAATTGACGACCCCAGACAAGTCCTTAAATAGAAGTTAGTTATATAAGTTTGTTGTCTTCATAGGAAACCGTCAAACTTATGGTATTCTAGATCGTTTCGCTCATGATACTTTGTGTTAGCTTTAAAAGAAATTAATTTTTTATTATTATTTTGTATATTGATGTAGACTATGTTGAAATTTAAATTATGTTGATTTTACTGAGCAATTCGATGGCAAGAATTGCCTGAATTAGAGTAAAATCAAGATGCTGGGCAAAAAAGATATCTGTACTTTCTCTTAGCAGACTCTGAAACTAAGAGGAAAGCAATTTTTCTGGGGTCGTCATCTAATTCCCGACGGACCTCTGAAAGTTTTTTGAGAAAATATTCGAAAAGGGCTGCTAGCGACTGATTGGTGTGGATACAAATAAGTAAGAACGCGTTTTTATTTTGGAGAATGAGCTCAACCGCGGTGCAATCCAACTCATAGGTTTTACCTGCTTCACAAGGCGCAATTTGACAAATAACCCCAGGACTGTCACTCAAAAATAGACTAGCGGTTTCGGATTGCTCTGCGTTTAGGTGCTAATGAGCACGGACATGCGAACCGTCCTTCTCAATGTGCCTAAGCGCAGACCGATCAATTCCGACATAATTTTTCCATGGGTATTATTTTGAGCTACAATTTGTGATAGTAGACCGGAACTTAAAACCTCCCTTCTGATTGTGTCATTGATGTCGACTAGCAAAAGTTTTGCTAAAACCGAGTCCTCTTGAGAAATAATACGTTGCTGGTCCATAGAGATAAAGTCCCATTCGATGTCGACTGTAATCGCTAGCGATTCTCCCCTTTTTGAAACGTCCAAAATATAAGCTGTTTTTGTAAATGTCTGATTAGCTGTTGATCTATTTTCCAGGAGCTCATTAAATCCTTTTGTCTGATAAATAAGGAATTTGGTGATTAATCAGATAGATTCTTTTTGAAAAGTGGTGGAATGCGTGTAAGAGTTAATTGAAGTGATAGTTGAGTGTAACAGCATTTGATAAAAATTTACTGTTTGCTTTTGAGTTACGCTGAACTTAGATTAATTTTCATTGAAATTAAACAAAGCAAGAATAGCCCCCGAGCTAGTTGATATGTATGTTTAAATAAAACTTACTGCAAAAAACTCGATATAACGTCCATTTAATGGTTTGTAGATAATCTCCGCTCGATATAACGACCCCCCGATATAACGTCCGCTGATATAACGTCCATCGGTCCGGTCCCCAGGTGGACGTTATATCGAGCGCCGACTGTATATAGTCTTGAGTGTACTTTAGTTGCTCTTCGGAGCTATCCTAATATTCCCAGGCCTAATCTCACCACATTCCCTTGCTTCCAGCTAGCTGGTGATAATGTTTATCTGTTGTTTCCATCTGTATGTGGGTGGATCATCCTTCGCTGTGTCGAAGGATGATGTCCTTTTATAAGGTGCAGCTAGCTACTTGTAAAACCATTATTGTATTGGGACTATCCTATCCTATTTGCTTGCTCCCGTCTAACTAATAAACTTATTCCCACCAACTTGTGCCTGCGTTCAATAAAGGATAAAAGATCCACCGGCAGGATTATGGTATACCACATGTTCCCAAAAGTAAGTTTCGACCCCTAATTCGAACGTTTCAGGTCGTAATTAGTACGAAAAACATGTTTTCCGGTGGCGGAAATTTGCAAATTTGCACATTTGCAAAAAAAAAATTTGACCGAAATCGACCAAAACCACAGGGTTCCCGAACAATTCAGTGCTCGCATTAGCGTTTAGGGGCCAAGGCTGACCCTTTATACACACCTGCCTGCCTAATGTTATTGTTTCTTGCAAAAAAGCACTTTCGCCTCAACGCCAGTGCCTGCCGTAGGCAGGCAGGTGTATATAAAGGGTCAGCCTTGGCCCGAACAATGTACCCCAAAGGCTTCCTATTGATTAGGGTGCCTGCCGCAGGCAGGTGTGTATAAAGGGTCAGCCTTGGCCCGAACAATGTACCCTCAAAGGGGCTTCCTATTGAATTAGGGTGCCTGCCTTCGGCAATTAGGGTATTGAATTAGGATTGAATTAGGGTATTGAATTAGGGTGCCTGCCGAAGGCAGGCACCCTAATTCAATAGGAAGCCCCTTTGGGGGGTACATTGTTCGGGCCAAGGGCTGACCCTTTATACACACCTGCCTGCCTTCGGAAGGCAGTGGCATTGTTGAGGCGAAAGTGCTTTTTTATGCAAGAAACAATAACATTAGAATGGAAGAAAAGATCAGATAGATATGGAGCGGACACTATTCTTGATCGAAAAATGAGCAGATAAAAAAACGGAGACGATTTTATTTGCTCCAGATGTCTTTCCGCCACCGGAAAACATGTTTTTCGTACTAATTACGACCTGAAACGTTCGAATATGTGGTCAAACCCCAGTTTTGGGAACATGTGGTATACCATACTTTAGCCGATCCACCTACCCTTACCCTATTTTATCATCAATAAAGTTGAAAAAATTTAAAATAAATTTAAAAAAACTATTCAATTTTTTTCGAAAATTTTTGAATTGTTCAAAAATTTTTGAAAAACAGAATGCCACACCTATTCGCGATTTGGCTGAAATTGAAATCACGCCTTAAAATAATGATTTTCTCCAGTAAATTTAAATTTCAAACAAAATACTGATTTCCGCTGTAAATTACTGATTTCCCCCAATAAATTCGGCGATTTGTGCAATTTTTGTCAAAATTTTGCGGGAAAACGAATTTTTCAGTCAGAAAATACGTTTAGTTGGTCAGACTTTTGCTCCAAAGTGGCCAGAAGCCGATACCGAAGTGTGACGGGAATTTACAGGACGCCTGAATACCAAAATCGGCATCTACATGTTCATGACGACTATACTGTTGTGTTACAGCCGAGGGATAAAGAGAGTTTACCGTGTGTCAGTTTTGTGTGTCTTTAATTTTTAGTTGCTTCTAACTAGTGTTGAGTCTAGGGGTCTGAGCGATAAATCGAGCAAAAAAGTTATGACAATTTTTAGTCGGAGTAAGGAACCGGACAAATGAATGTGAGCAATAAACCTAGAAGAAGGTCAATCCCAAGAAGAGGATTTTCTCGCTAGGCCCCCAACGCTTTTTGTAACTACTTCTTCCCAATAATGAGAACCTCAGAGCCGTCCATAGTGAACTGTGTTGGATAATTTTTCTTCCATTGCAGTTACGGCCATCGGGTACCATAAAGTTGTCGAAGCTACGCGCTAGCAAAATCTATCCCTGTATAATGCATTGCAACAAAACATAACCTTCCACCAATCCCCTCCAAATTACTTAAACGTACAAAATTCGGTTATTCATGTAGGGGGTTAAGGGTCCACTACAGGGCTGCACCGGATATCTTATATAGTATTTGGCATGTGTTTTAACGCTTTTTTACTTCGAAGGCCAGAACGGGTCGTAGATAGCGAAATCACTTTTGTCGCTAATACCATCGTGTTCCCCAGAATGTCAGCTTTCGTTTAAAAAAAGAACAGGCGAAAAATGAGTTCTAATAGGATATACCTATTTTTATGAATGAAGTCATAGCCCCTCATTGAAATTTCGAAATAACTGTACTATACAAATAACTGTACTGTACTTTACTATAGAGGTGCCGATAGGCGCCTGTGGTCCCTTGTGAAAAAATATCGGATCGGATATCGGATGTCAAAAACTGCTGGATATTGGATATCGGACAATTTCTCAAAAATTTGAACTTGAAAATGAATTTTTGACCCTACCGGAGTATACCCCCCCCAAATGAAATTTTTTTCAAAGTGTTTCCAAACACCCTATATCAACCTAAAATCACCTCAGAAGTTCAAAAAAGACATTATTTTTATGTTCTGGTCAATAAAAAATTGAGTTTTGGGCATTTTGAAATTTCGACCATTTGGCTGTTTTACCATGTTTTGGTCACTGGAGCTGGGCAAAAAGAGCCTCTAAATGCATTTTTGATCAAGAGTCTTGCTCGGAATCATGTCAAAGGTAAGTGAGTGCGCGCATCTCTAACCGACCAAGCCCCCTGGGGGCGCAGGGGGCTTGGTTGCTTGGGGTTGAGATGCGCACACCCACATACCTTAGACATAAATCACTGGAAAGTGACTCTGGATGCATAAAAAATGTATGCATACCAGAGTTTCTTCATGCTCTCAACATCTGATTTACCAAGTCACAATAAACAGAGGCTTGAGTTTACAATCCCCCACGGGGAAGGGTCAGGTGGAGGAGATAACTTCATATTCGTGTTTCTCGACCCCGATTTCATCAGAAAACCGACTGTTTTTTTTGGTTCTGAGAAAAAAAAATATTCGAACCACAGGGGTGGGGTCATGGTTTTTTCAGTCAAAATTTGAAAAATTTGAATTGGCGCCTTTTGAATTTTAAAGGGATTAAGGGCTGTATTAGGAGGGGAAGGGAATAAAAGGGGGCCACTAATCACTAATCGGGGGTGGTGTATACTCCGGTAGCGCCAAATTTTTTTTATCAAATTTTGTCACGCTTATAAATATATCTTCTTCTGTATGATGTCGCAAAAGCTTACATTGACACCCAGAAACACAAAAGGTTCCTTTGTATTGAATCGAAAAAATAAGAGTTAGCACAAATAATTTATTTTTTAAAAGCATAAAATTTCTGTTAGAGTTGATAACAAAAAATACGAAATTAAGTTAAAGAACAGCTTGGAAATTACTAAAAACAGTTACAGATCCTAAAAAACATGTTTCACAACTTCAAGTTCCTGTTGATATGGCCAAAACAATCCTTTTTTCGGGCAGTGGTGCAGAAAGAGCCAACGTCCTCGCCCCCTCCATCAAGTATTTGCATAATAGACCATTTAACTTGATGTTTTTTTACAGAAAAAATAGTATCATATGTTTTTGAGGTTATAATAACAATAAAAAGCAAAAAGTAAAATTTTGAAGTAATTTCAACCATCCTGTTAGTAGTTGGCTTGCAGAGTTTTCATTGATCCGGTTTTTTTGCCATTGATCTGATCCGAGGTATCAATGATACCTGGATCAATGATAATGGCTAAAAAAATTCGCTAAAATTCGGTTGATCTGATCTGATCTGATCCGGCCCCAAATTTTCGGCCACTGATCTGATCCGACTATCAATGATCCAAACTATCATTGATACCGCTATCAGATCAGTGAAATCCGGATCAATGAAAACTCTGTTGGCTTGTAGTGAAGTGTTACCGGGTGCGCCAAAAGTTCCCGGACAACTTTTAGATTTAATTGTAAAAGCGAAAATGTTGAAATAAAAATATTATTAATATACAGTTTTGTAGCCCTGAATCTCCTCTTTCAAATAGTATATCAAACATTTATTTCACTCAATAAAATAACCACCATTGGCATCAATACATTACTTGAGTCTTTTTGGAAAATTATCGATTGCTTTCTGGATCATCTCCTATGGAATTGCTGCCCATTCTTTGACGGGGGAAGCTTTCAAAGCTCCGATTGTTTTGACCGTGATGGACTACTTTGTGTGGCCTTACCTGAAGTCTAAAGCCTGCTCAAAAGCCACACAACACAATCGCAGCAGAATGGGCAGCAATTCCATAGAAGATGATCCAGAATGCCATTGACAATTTTCCAAAAAGACTCAAGTTATGTATTGATGCCAATGGTGGTCATTTTATTGAGTGAAATAAATGTTTGATATACCATTTGAAAGATGAGATTCAGGGCTACAAAACTGTATATTAATAATATTTTTATTTTAACATTTTTGCTTTTACAATTAAATCTAAAAGTTGTCCGAAAAACTTTTGGCGCACCCGGTATAACAAGAATTGAATACAAAACATTAACCCATTATTACCGGCTGGTGACAAAGCTTACCAAAAGTTGCCTTACTACTCCATGTGGACGTTTTCGAATTTTGGCGATAATTTTTGTTTCATTATAAACACTTTCCTAGACCTATTTTCGGCCAAACTGTACAATCCACTCCATTCTCGAAAATG
>JAMRYI010000554.1:0-110209 GCA_029231635.1 Ditylenchus weischeri | reverse complement strand
CATATATTTTCCGCAAATTTTCCAGTGAATATCGTGTGTTCGGGAATATTCCCGATCCTATTAAATTCCACACAAACTATTTCCCGAATCGACTCAATGTTCGCAGCTGCAAGACCATAGATTCGGCATATGCAAGCAAGAACAGCATGACCAAAAATGCTTTTTCACACAAATTATTTCAAATACCGCTGGGCAAAAAAATTTCAAAAATAAAAAAATATTATTGAATTCAACAGACACACAGCAAGTTAAGAAGAAAAAATGGTGAGAGAGCAGAGAGAAATGTTGTCGACAGACAAACAGAGGAAAAGGGGCGGCACTCAGACACGTCATCCGATTGATCTTCCCCCTCTCTATCTCACTCGCACAAAACAACAAAGAGCTAAAAGATGGGAAAGCAGGAGAAGACAACTCCACCAAAATTGAGAGCACCACCAATATATTCCACACCATTAATAGTGGTAGCACAAAAAAGTGTGAGCCAAATTAATTTTTTTAATCGAAATCACTACGCATGTGACACGCTATTGTTTTGTGGGAGTTTGAGGATCAGTTGATTGGCAGTGGAGTGATGTGGCATATCTGTGAGTGCCACAAAGTTTGTTCTTATCTTTTTGAAGTAGGAATCAAACATCAATTTTGTATTTTTATGGTAGGACGAGTACCTAAATTAGTAGTAGTAACAACCACAAATGGGTATGTGCCACGACTTTCTGTTGTTTGGAATTTTGGAAATTACAGTCAAACCTCGTTTATACGGCACCTCCAAAAGTTCATTCCCGCCTTGGGTCCGATAGCCCAATTTTCGAAGTCTTTTGCTAAATGTGATTCGCCAGTCTAGTCCGAAATATCGCAAGGATTCTGATTTTGCCGGTCGTTTTTTCAAAATCTTTAAATTTTTCCATAAAGACCCGTGGACCTCGGTTATCCCGCACCTGATTTTCAAAAGGGTGCCGGATAACAGGTTCCTGGGTCTTTATGACGAAATTTAAAGATTTTGGATGACCGGCACGGTATTTCAACTAGACTGGCAATCTGGCAAAAGACTTCGAAAAATCGGCCAGTGAATGAGCTTTGGAAGATGCAAACGAGGTTTGACTTATGTATCTGTATCAGGATGTTTTTAAAATCAAAAACCGGCTATACCCCCACCGGTTTTGAGGGCACGTATCCTTCAAAACTAGTGGCAGATCACCTGTTTTTAAAGCTTTGTTCACTTTCAAAACTAGTGATAAGTGCGCCCCTCATATTTTTACTTGATAGTCCAGTGGGTTGAACATTCAAAGTAATTTTGGATTTTTGACCTTATTTTTAAGATAAATCCGCTTTCAAGTATACGGAATTTTTTTTTACCGAGAGACTAACCAGTCTTCATAACCATCACGAACTCTGAAATTCCTGATACCATGGAAAAATATGAGGCCTTTATTGGGTCTATCGATGCCCAAAAAAGCATGGGTTGTCATTTTTATTGCAAAGGGCATTTAGCTAGCAGAGAACACTGTTGACCATTTTAGGGGAAAAGCGTCATTCGTACCAGTGCTTATTGCCATTTTGAAGTGAAAAAAAGTTTTGACGTAAAACCAAAAAAAAAAGATACAGGCCCACAAATGGCAAACTTTTTAAAATGGACGTATGAGAACCGTTTGACCAAATGCCTTTCCCTACGATCTCAGTCTTATTAAGAGTTTTTAAATAATTTGATATTTTAGGTGAATGAAGTCACCAGAATCCGCGCTTTTCAACAGATAATTCAGAAAAGTCAAATAAAGCGTCAATCTAATAATTGTTATTACAACACATGTTAATAAACAAATACATATAAATCAACTATGAAACTGACTCTCCTAGTAATTTTGAAGCTTTTCACACAAAATGAAATTTATCTCCTACACTAAGTTTGACTGAAAATTGCATACAACACATATTAAGCCAAAACCACACAATAAGACTAAGCTCTTGATCTCTCAAAAACTCCAATTAAGCTAAATCACATTTCTTAAAACCCCGCCAAGCAAACTCTAAAAACAGATGCAGCAGACAATTTTATGAGACGACCCCCGGAAGAGTGGAGGTTCCTTAATAGCAGAAGCAAAAGAGGGGCGAACCTCATCCAACACTCCACTTAGGGAGCAGAACAGACCCACACACCAACAACAGAAGATCCACTGGATTAGTTAATCTTCTCCATTATCAGCGCAAAGAAGATGCAAAATTGTGGAAAGAAGAGAGAAGAGAAACTGTCTGTCATTAGAGAACAACACTCCCTCTTCCAATTCTTGGTTTACAACGGCTAAGGGTGTTTACCAAACGTGAGCCCAAATATGGTGTGGCCTGCGGTCTTTGCGGTCGCGGTCGACTTCAAAGCACCCTAATTTACACAGTAACTATACAACAAAACTATATTTAATGAGCATATTTGCTTGAAATAGATACTGAGCAGTAGAATCTGGCTTCCTCACTACTATTCACTGTTTTCCGTCATTTGATCATTCTTCTTGCATAAGCATAGCCAGCAGGATCACTGGATCACCCTAATGTTTAGTCTGGATCAAGGCTGGGCATGGGTCGTACCGGCTAAGCTGGAAATGGCCCTTTTCTTGGTCCCCCCTGTTGCTGTTGTTGTTTTTTTGGATTTTTCAGGCTTAGGAAAGCGACTGGCCACTGACACCCATAGACTTATGTTTCAGTTTAGTTTCAACTCTCGCCTAAGCCTGAAGCTCAGCTGGCTTCTCTCGCTAGCGCTATACTTTTTAACAAAAAGCAAATTTACCAACTTTTTCACCAACAATTTTTTTGATACTTTTTGTACAGATTAAGGTCTTTTGTCAATAAAAGTATTCATGACTGCTAAATTTTACCTAAAACCCCTATAATTGCAATTTTCACAAAAAATGTAAAAAAGGGTTCTTAAAATTTTTTTTGGGCCTACGGAGCCTGCCCTGTCATTGTATGGGCCGGACTTTTCAAACACAAATTCGGGCAATACAGAGAAAATTGAGGTACGTGCCCAACCCTGGTCTGGGGTAAGAAGATCATCTACAGGAAGATTCTCTTGACAATAAATGCAATAAGAAGCTTTTTTTGCCCAGTTTCAGCGTTAAAAACAAGGTAAAAAATCGATAATGGCTGAAATTATCCGTGTGGTTTGCCTTGGTCCCCCAAGGCAAAAAGTGAAATTTTGGTCAAAATTTTTTTCTGGAAAGCTGTCTTCCGCCACCTAAAAACATGTTCTTTACACTTCTCGGGTACTAAAACACGTGAAAAAGTGGCCGAAAATGGTTTTTTAGAGGACTACATATACTGTACTCCTTCGCCCAAGATTGTTGTAAAACGTGGTTTACTCTTGACTTAAGGCTGTTCTCACAGCAAGACCATTGCAATGCACTCAATTCCTTTTTCTTATTACTATTTTCCAAAGACCGTCGACCTGCATTATCGATTTTCTTATGAGCTGATAACTAAATGGATGACTTGATAAGCTAGCTTAACTAAAACTTCTACCTCAGCAAGTACAAAACGGCTATAGTGAAGAATAGGGTTCCAAAAATCAGCTTGGTCCCCCCTGTTGTTTTTCGTAAAAAACAGCTTGGTCCTATACATTTTAATAAATTTTAATAAAAAACAGCTTGTTGCCCCCTGTTGTTTTTACAAATAAAACAACAGGGGGGACCAAGCTGATTTCTGGAGCCCTATTCTTCACTAGCGCCAATCAAAACTTACAGGAGAAAAAGAGTTTGGAAATTTTGAAAAAGTTTACATGCTTTTTTTGAAATGCCCTGTAGAATGTGTCACAGCAGGCAGGAGCATTGACAAAGAGCCCCTCCCTTCTCTGTCATTTCTGCAAAAAAATTCTCTGCCCATACCACAAGAGCAGTAGCAGCGAAAACAAAGTGAAAAATAGAAGCTCTTTTTTCATTCCTTCAGTCCCTGCTATATTTTTTTTATTTGTGGGTGGTGAGTAATTGGCAGCAGGTATTGACAGGAATGAAAGTTTTGTTGTTTTTGTTGTTGTTGTTGAAAAAAGTGGTTAGCTGGTTAAAGGTTGTTGTTATTGGTTGAGTTGAGCGAGATGGAGCTAGTCAATGAAACAAACAAGAAAAGAGCAAGAGAAGTCACACGACCCAATTTATTTGGGGAGATGATGAAACAACACAAACCACACAAAAAATCAATCAATAGTTTAGCGATTGAGTGCTGCAAAATAGATTAAAATTAATGAAACTAGGGAGTTGGAACTTGAAAAAACTGACGAAAATAAAATAAAGTTCAAGAACCAGAACACAGAATGAGGAAAAACAAAGCGAAAGTCGAATTTCGTTTTGGAAACAGGCATGTACATGGTCTATTTTGGCATTTCGGCCGGCCACAGAAGGAATTCTTTTCGGCTCGACCCGGAGAGGTCCATTTTTTCTGGCGGGGCTGGTTCGGCTTTTGTGGGGACTGAAATGAAATAAAATTACATACTTACATGGAATTTTTTTTCTAAAGCTCTCCAGTACTTAAAGTTTCCTTGGGGATCTGAATCGAAAAGTAAAATTAGGAAAATGTTTACAAGAAGAGGAGAGCAGGAACTCGAATTATTATTTATCGCGGGCTTTTGCTCGGGCCGAGCCGCCCGAGCAAATGCAAAACAGCCTGTTTTAGAAGCTAAGTAATGCCAGTGATCAATGCTTTTCAAACAAAATATCACAAAAATACTAACGGGATCCATCTAAATGTAGAAATCCCTTGGAAATCCCTAGAAATTTCGAGTAAACAATCTACGTATTTCACGTGATAGTAATTGATGATGCTATTTTTCCACCTACGATTAACTAACAATAAGACATAAAAATATGTATGATTGCAAATATAAATTTTGACAAGTCCAAAACTTGTCTTCCGTAAAAAATCAGAGTTGGAGTGCGGAAGGAGGGATCCATAATTTCTGAATTCCAATCTAATCCATAATTCTGAATTTCCAATCCATAAGTCCTGAATTGAGATATGCTCTAAAGTAGGTGAGCGCTGCAAATTTTCTCGGTGGTCGAGTCAAAACAGTCGTACCTCAACTCCCTATGAATATGCTTGATTGATCTCAACGGATTTGGATTCAAAACGACATTTTGGTATTAAGAATCAATTTTCCAAAAAAAAAATATCTAAAAATTGTAAATTTTTGATCATACGTTGCAAAAGTTAGGTAAATGTGTCTTTAATCGACCGTCACGTATCAGATTGGGGTCGAAGTGTGATTTTATGAAAGATAGCGTTTTTAATGACGCATACCGTAATTCTAATGGTGGTGCAGGAACTAAAAAATAGTAAAGTCGAGTAATAACTTCCGATATATCAAGTCTGAAGCTACAAGTTTTATTTCCGCGTTACTTACCAACCAAGGCAATGAGTCTGAGCAAGTTTACTAAATAATTCTCAAACAAAATCTTGAAGCACAACAATTCTAACAACTTTAATGAAATCGATAGCACAGCTAATATATAATAGTCAATTCAGCTAAAATAGTCAAAAACTCTAACTTAGTCATCCCCTATCAAAAAATTCCACCGAAATCAGCATACAAGCAATGTAGACATTTGTGCAACCCCCATATATATTAAGGCCACCAAAAAGTCCCTCGCGTGAAAAAAAACTGGTGATGTTTGAGGGACGTGTTGGAGCATAGAGGAGTGCTGTGGCCTTGGCTGCTGCTGCCAATGACGAAGAGAGTAAGGGGCAGGCAGCCCAGCACTAGCACAGTCCAAGAAGGAAGGATAAGGAGAGGGTTAGACAGTCATACTGCTGGCTGACTATCTAGTCTTATGACCAACATAGTTTGCTAGTTTTAGCCAACTGTGAGATTATAGTTAGCGTTTTCGGTCCTATAACAAGGCTCCATGACTACCCTTCTATTTATAGATAACAAAAATGCTTCGATAGTTTCTTGGTTGATCCATGGATGCTTGTTTTTTCAATTTTAAAATTTAAAATTAGACCCGTGGGTTTGATAATCAAACTTTGATTTCCACTGGGTTTTCTGTTTTTCGTTGTTATTCTGAACATTTTCGATATCCTCTTGGTATAATTAACTGTATTTTGTGGTTTCTTTCAAACTTTCACAGTTCTTTTTGAAATTCTTGTAAAAGTCCAATCGTCAACTGTATCTCATAGTTGACTAAGCCATAGTCATAACCATTGTCAAATTTGATATTTTTATGCAGTTAACTACGTCTCACAGTGTACAACTAACATAGTTTACTATATACCTTACTTATCCAACCCCCTACCTCCCCGAGTTAACTATTCCATCCCATAGACACTGCTATATCTTGCAGTTGTCTAGCTATCCTTCTGTCCTCCCTCCCCCTCTTCAATAGATGTGTGTTATAGAAGGGAGTGGGCTCATTGATTGGCGGCCCAGCTTGCCTTCTTCTCCACCATCAATTGCAATAGCAGCAGGAGCAGCCCCCCAACCAACAACAACAACCAACCAGCAAGAGAGTCAAATGGCAAGAAGAGACCAGCAGACGTCCAGAGCAGGGACCAACTAGGAATTTTTTTTTATATTTTTTCCATTGTGCTATTCTATGCTCCCTCCCCTTCACTAATACATGCAATAACAAATTATGACTGCTGCCACTGCCCTTGGCTCAACAACAAAAAGAGCTTTTTGAGGATGAGAGTGCTGGTTTCCAAGAATTAGTGCTTGCTGGTTATAGACCTATTGAATGAGCAAAAATGCTTTCTTTCTTTTTTGTTCATTCAAAAAAAATTGTTGGTTGCAAAAGGGTGTAAACAGGCAATTTCGAAATATATTTTGCTTGAACTTTAATCTCTTTTGGTTTGATTGGCTCCAAATCTTTGGAGTATTTGCAGGGGGATTGAAAAAAGTGTAAGAGATGGAACTGGAACGGGGCATTTTCAATATATTTTGGTCACATTCAGCGAATTTCTTTGACCTTGCTTCGGTTATCGGTTTTCGCCTAATTTCAGTGGACAAAATTTGCGCAATTCTGCTTAAGGGAGCATGCTCGTCGCCGATGGCATAGGGGCGTTTAGGCAGTAAATGGATATTTGTCCATTTACTGCCTGAACTTACTGCCATTTACTACGCACCCTTTTTTCGGCAATTCTTCGTATTTTTTGATTTAGAATCCCTTGCAATGAGGAGCAAGTTGGGTATTTGGCCGCGAAGCGGCCAAATGAACTGCAAAACATGAAAGTTTAGGCAGTAAATGGACAAATGTCCATTGAATCGAATCCCTCTATGTGCATAATGGACAAATGTCCATTTACTGCCTAAACGCCTTCGCACCGTCGCCGATTAAAATTTTCTGAAAGGCGAGTACCAGTGAAATTCAAACGAGAATTCAAATGTCGCATTTTAGTGAAATGCAAGGAAAGATATAAAGATCCGATCGGAAATGACCGATTTTCACAGTACGTCGCCACTTTACCGCTGAGCCACCGATGCTATTAATTATCGGGGACAGCGTTTTTTTATTACTTACCACAAGAGGGACTTAACAAATTGGCATTTCAAAATAATTCTTTTTTAAAGGGAGGGTACACCTACTGTCCGTATCTGTTCTCGCATGGAAATGTTTAAATTAAAACGCATTTAAAGGTTGCTAGTTCGAAATTCGAATCCCTCTATGTGCATATTCTATGTTTTTTTCATATTCTATTTATGAGTTTAGTATCAAAATGATCCTTAGTAGGTGTTTCGGTGGGGTCTGGTGGAAGCTTATGAGGATTTGTGGATTTTTGTACAGTTTGTTTAGTAGAACACTTTAAAAGCTAGCTACTCTTACCGATAATTTTTTAAATAAATAAAATACAGCGCATCGAAAAGGCTTCAATGGGACGCTTCGCAGCAAAAAACAGCAAAGAGATGGCTTTTTATTTTTTTGCCCTGGTTGCCTATTTACCCAAAAAATTTATTGTTCTTGTTCAATAAATTTTGGGGACCATGGTAAAAAGGCTAAATTGTTTACTAAGGACATAGTTTTTTATTTTGAAAAGTTTCACAGAGTCATAAGCCATATACCATTTTGTAGCTATTATTCTCACCTTTCATTTGAATATATTTGTTTTGAATGTCAATAATAAAAAGCATATTTTCAAGCAAGCGAAATGGAGTGTCAAACTGAGAAAATGTGCACTTCCGACATCCGCCGTATTCTTCAGATCTTGCTACTCCGATTTTCATTTGTTCCGATCTTTGCAAAACAATCTCAATGGTGCACGTTTGAAAATGATCAAGAGTTGGAAGAGTGGCTCAGTGAGTTCTTCACCTCCGAAGATGCGGACTTCTTCAAACGAGGAATTTTCAAACTTCCAGAAAGGTGGGAAGATTCATGAACAGTGAAGGAGAATACATTATTGATTGATTTGTTTCATTGTTTTTACCTGAAAATTGTTGTGAAAAAAATAAAGTGTGATGTATCATTCGAAAGAGGAGAAACAGAGCTACCAAACGGCATATAACGTTTTGTTTATTCATTTTAAAAATGAAAATTTATATACCTTTTTAAAAAACCGAACGAACTTATGCGACAACCCAATAAATTCGCCGATTCAAATTTAAAATTGTACGCATGTAATAATGCTCTTACAAAATTAGAATATCAAACGCAAAGCAAGAAAAAATGCTTGAAAATATTTACATTTAGTAATTTTCTTTGTCTTGCAGAAAATTTAATATACTCCAGCTTTTTGTCGACAAAAAAAATTCGACAAAAAAAACTTAGTCTTACAAAAAAACGCAGCTGATTTTAGATAGGTTTTTTTTATCATTTTCTCAAAGCCTTTGCAGCTGTTTTCATTAGTTGTGTAGCCGTGGAATTTTTAGAAAAGCCCTCATTTACAGTGGTTACATTTTAAATATCTCAAAGATAAATTAGAATAAAAAAATTTAAATAAATTTTTATCCTTTGCACATCTGACTTATTCGCACAATTAATTTTTTTTTGTTTTGACAATTTGACAAAAATTAAAACTAAAATTTTTAATGATAAAGGTAATAAGGAAAAATACGGTATTGTAACTACAAAATGTACCTCGAATGCCTAAAAAAGTGTCAAGCATAAGAGGAAAAAGAAATCTAGTGCCAAAATTGAAAAAGCCATTGATTTTCCATACTGCATCATGCAATCAGTGGTAGAAGGGGTCTATTGAACCAGCTGGGACGCAAGAAGATAACTAGATTTCCTACGGAGACTGTCCATAGAAACAGCGAGAAATTCGAAGAGCGAATAAGGTGCAGCCCAGCAAGCGACACCAAGCTAAAAGCAAACCAAAACCTGACACAGCTACCTTATACAGGGTGAATCAAAAAACTCTACCATTTTTAAAAATTGGTGTACGTAAACCCTTGCCCGGCCGATTTCCGAACTATAAATGTTATTTTCATGAAAATAATTGCAGAGGAGTGAATAAAATAAGAGTTACGCTCAAAAATTGCTTTGAAAAATTGGTTTAAAATTTTTCACAAGAATGGTAGAGTTTTTTGATTCACCCTGTATGCTCTAACTGGTGGAAGAAAAGTCCTTGGCGGGTTTTGAGGCTAACTATTTTTAATGAAAATTTTATCTAAAAAATTATCCAAATATATAGGGTTGTAGCGCGAACGCTCCTCTTTCAGATGGTATATAACATTATTCATATGCAGTAACATTATATTGGTAGAATGGGACAAAGAAATAAAGGGCAAAAAAGACTTCATCAAAGTGGACCCGCATTGGAGGAACCCAACTGGTAAATGGGCACCCAATTCCCCTGATTGGAATTTCATGGACTACTTTGCTTGGCCCTACCTCCAGTCAAAAGCTTGCTCTGCTCCACACTTCTCAATCGCAAACTTGAAAGCATCATTGGTCAGAGAATGGAATGCAATTCCCCAGAGTTATATCCAAAATGCGATTGATAGTCTCCCTAAACGGTTGCGTAAATGTATTGCTGCTAATGGTGGTCATTTTGTGGAATAGATTTATAAAGTTATATGTCATCTGAAAGAGGAGCGTTCGCGCTACAACCCTATATATTTGGATAATTTTTTAGATAAAATTTTTATTAAAAATAGTTGGCCTCAAAACCCGCCAAGACTTTTCTTCCACCAGTTAATAATCACCCTCCCCAGAAGTGATGAAATGCACATATTTTAGAATGCTTCGAAAGCTTGCGAAAATTTCCAAGCATAACACAAAAAAGAAGAGGAGTGGAAAAACTGAAGTAATGGCTAGAAAACTTACAACGATATGTTTTTTTGTTTTTTTTTATCAGAGGAAATACGGTAATTATAGTTGCAGAGTTAATTATCACAGTAAAAAATTTAGCTGTAAAAGACCTGATGGATTATTAAGGAAATTTTTCTGGCTTAAAATCCAGCCAGAAAACACATGATTTCCACGGCTTTGAAACACTTTTGAGAATGTTTTAAAAATATCTTGGATTTTTTGCCACTTGCATACAATCTCTCTTTTTCCGCAAGTCCAAACTTTTACGCGCTCACACACATCACAACCCACGCACCTTTGGTATACTTGTTGCTATGCGGAATTGCATTTAAATTTAGCCTTTAGCTATCAGTAAGAAAGAAGTCTCACAGTTTTCCAGTATGTTTTGCTGCCTGCCCATTTAATGAGCACACACAGACAAAAGCAGACTGAAGCCGAATTTGTTTTCCTTTCATTAAGACGAATGAATCAGACTGCAATATCAGACTGCTCTCTATCTCCAGCACTCTAACAACAAAAAGGTCTTCTTTTTCTGTCCGCTAAACAAAATGTCATCCTTTTTTCTCCGCCTACTTTACACATAAACAGAGAAGGAGAAAAAGAAATCAATCATTGCTGTGCAGACACATTGCCCCCAAGCTCTCCATTCAATCGATCTGAACAACAGATATTTCTATGAAATTGGCGGCTCAAATGTGTATGTGTGCAGGTCGAATAGGCCGTTTTCCCCCAGGAATAAGAACTAGAAAACATTGAAATTGACAAAAGAAAAACATTTTAGTGGATAAATGTTAAACGAAGGATTAAGTTGGACCAGGGAACGTAAAGAGATTTGTACTTTTTGGGACCCCAAATCTTTTTTACTTTTGAAATTTTTAGTCAAAATCTTTTTTTTTTCGCTTCGAATAGCAATAAGCACTGTATAAAATGGCATTTTGGACGAAAAATGACCAAATTGTACTTTTGGGGGACCAAATGTACTTTTTTTCAAAATTTTGAGTTACGTACCCTGAGTTAGACTAATATTTGGGCTATAAGATTACAACAAAAAAGTTTTAATGCTACACATAAGTCTTGGAATTTCGGGGTAGTAATCGAAAACCCGAACAGATTCACAGAAAATAATGGACTCCAGACGCCGAATAGACCGGGGTTCTTGTGTTTAGATCGGAATTTGAAACCGGATTCCAGTCTGGCCTCCAGTACTACCAGGCATAGGTAGTAGTGCCAAATTTCCACTATTGCAAAGGTTGATTTTTATCAAAATTCTCATAGTACCACTGATGTAAATGCAGCATTTTGAAAACATACTGCAAAAAAGATAGGATCTTTGAATAAAAAAATTTAAATCAGCGAAAAGTGACTTTAGAGCATGATTCCGATCAAATCTGAGAGTAGGCATGTTTTGACAAGTGCCGGTTCTCAGTCACAAAAAAAATTTTTGTAAGCCCCACAAAAAATATCCGTAAATTGTGTCGCTTGAACAACAAATGTGAAAATTTAAAGAAAAAAGTGACAAAGTTGTACAGTCGAACCTCTCTATAAGACCACTCCGCTATAAGACCACCCCTGCTATAAGACCACTTAAAAAAATTTTGGTTGGCCACGTTGGCAAAGAAAACCCACAAAGTTGACCCTCGCTATAAGACCACCCCTGCTATAAGACCACTTAGGGCCGGTCCCCAGGGATGGTCTTATAGAGAGGTTCGACTGTATGTATTGTTTAAAAAGACCATGAAAAAGCTGCAGGTTTGGCTCTTATACATACCGTATTTCCTCTATTAACTCCCCTCCCCAAAAGTGGGACTTTTGAATTTTATGGCATTGCCTATCGACCCACTTTTTTTAATAGATTTTTGAGCATTTAGCATACTAAAATGTAGCTGGGAATTTGGGCTACATTTTAGTATGCTACATGCTCAAAAATCTATTTAAAAGTGGGTCGATAGGCAATGCCATAAAATTGAAAAGTCCCACTTTTGGAGAGGGGAGTTAATAGAGGAAATACGGTAAATAAGGGCCATTAACTATCCTAAATTTTTGACACACATCTTTTTAAAATCGATTTTCGCTAAAATTCCGATCTAATTACTATAATTGCTTGTCGATTTAACCTACACCTAAGATCGGACCTTAGGGTGTACGTTAAATTGATATTCGACAGTATATTGATGCAAACTGGCTAGATATGACTAAAACATTTTTGGGCAAAATTGGCTGCATGCCATTGTCAGAGAAAGACAACAAATGGAAATCTAATCTGCGGTCTGCTAAAAATATAGGCACAGAGCAGTAGTCTTCCTTCTTTTGCTAGAAATGAGGGACCGTCTCTAATAAATAGAGGGTGTTGATGGCATTAAACTGGGGACTTTTTGTAGCAACAAATGCTAGTTTCCACTCTGCTGAGTGAGTGAGTGTAAGGCAACACTTAATTAAACATGGGATTGCTTTTTTGGCTTGCTTGTGTTTAGCAAAATTTGTAGTTTGGGGGCAGGCTTGGTGTTGAAGGAAGTAAAACTCTTGCAAATCAAAAGAGAAAAGCTTTTTTGCTTTGTTCTAGAAAAGCGGAAATTGAAAGTGAATACCACAAATTAAAAAATATGAATAAAATTAGTGTTGGGTTATTTGTCGAGCAAAAGCTTTTCGATAAATTTCTTATTTTTTGAGAAATATCGAGCAAAATCTTTTTTGAACTGCTTTACCAGTTAAAAGACATAATCTGGAAGAATGAACTATGACCTGGCCATCCCCGGATTTTTGTCTACTTTTCTCTCTACTTCTCTCCCATACTTCGGCGAAGCATCGAGACATTCCCCCGAAACATTGCTGTTTTCCGAAACAATGCCGCGAAACATGTTTTGGGGAATGTTTCACAGGTTTTGCGAAACAAGGGTTTTGAAACTGGTAGTGTAATGCCTATTTATAAGTCTGAAATTGGTTTTAAGGATTCTTATTGCGTAGTTTTTAACCAGTATTACTCTTTTTCTGTCGTTTCCTCAAATTTGAGGGTATTTATGTACTCAGGAGAAGCGCGGGGCGGTGCGGTCAGAAATCCCTTTCCTTGCATCAGATTCACTTCTTTCTGCATCAGATTTACCGTTTTATTTTTTTATGGTATAAATAATGGTCTCGATCCTTTCTCAATAATCTCAATCCATTCTTAATGACACTAATAAGGTTGTGGTACCGACGTATAGGTGGCGAGTACTCACATTTCCACTCACCTTGCCACCCACCTCGGGTTTTGGGAGCCCTCTGCGCCCCCGAAGGTGGCGCAGGGGGCTTGGTTGGTTAGAGATGCGCGCACTCACTTACCTTAGACATAATTTCGAGCAAGACTCTTGATCAAAAATGCATATAGAGAGACTTTTTGCCCAGCTCCAGTGATCAAAACGTGGTAGGATACCTTTTCATAGATATCCAGGTACCTTTAAAATATCAACCATAGGGTGGGATATCAACCATAGGGTATCATGGTTTTTACAAAAATGTTGTAAAATTTTTTTTTCTATCGGAAATGGCCTTCCTAATAGTTTTTTTTTGTGTTTTCTACCCATTTAAAGCCATAAAACGTTGATATAAGTTCATAAAACCCCATTTTGGGCGAATCACTTATACTATAGTCCGGCCTACAATATCAAAGATCGCAGATGGAGGACATTTAGAAACGCACGCGATTGAAAATTTGTTTTGAGGATAGTGAAGACTTTTTGGTTCTGAGTATAAAAAATAACTGTAGTTCAAATGCATTTTCATTCGTAGTGGTTGAAAATTTATGTGATCGCTTATTCAAAATGCCAGTGAAATAATTTGAAAAGCAATTCCAATGAACAAGTAAAAATTTTACCTGGTTGGCATTCAGTAAAGTAGAAGAGAGTTTGTCGTTCACGAAATCTATCTCAAGTTCGGCCTCGCCTTCGGTTATGACCTAAAATTCAGCTTACAGATTAGAGCAGTGAACTAAGGTGTAAAAATAACAGACTTTCATATCAATGGGGGATTCAAAACGATACCCAAAACTTCTATCATAAGATCCAGTTCGCGAAATTGAACGCATAGCCAAACAGAACTCAGAGTCCATCCATCCTTCATTAACCGAGTCGTAGACAATTTGAAACATCGATCCTCCGATGTAAGCAAAGCGATGGAAGATATGACGCGTGAAAATAGCCAGAAGCTTATAAAAAAATTGACACTAGTCACAACTTACATATAATTTACCATGAATTTGACTCGACCAGAGAGAATAATGTCACATCTGTACCAGGATTGTTTAAGCGTCAGCGCTTAGCCGGCGCTCCTCCGGTACCAGGCTAGCGCCGGCGCCACCTTAGTGCCGCTTAACCCGGCGCTATGATTTCAATAAATATTTCCACAAACTACTCATTGAACTTTTCAAAACTTTATTGATAGTTAGTTCAAAGTGTAAAACATTAATAAATAATCAATGATAAGATGAGGTAGGCTCTATATGCATTTGCGCCCACCTTGAAAATATGCCTTGGTCCCCTGTTAATTTTTTGGAAATGCAGGGCGGCCCAACATAAACGCATGAATTCATTTTCGACATAACTTTTTTAAGTTGCGGTACTTTGACGAGATCTTTTTTTATTTGAAAGCTGAATAGATGAGAAATCGAATGACACCAAACTTATTAACTTTTGTGTTTGTTATCACTGTTAAAAGCATGTATGAAAGAAAAGTTGATTTTTTATCTTTTAGCCATGGTCTACAATGATCAAGAGAATCCAAATTGTGTCGAATGGTTTATGGAAGAGTGTAAAAGCGTGTCAGCATTTAGCATTTGTTGACGAAGAGAACTCGTGCTTCATGCTAAAGTGCCGGATCGCAACAGGATTCTCGACTGGTACAACAAATTCAAGGTTCAAAGAAATGTCGAACGAAAAAAGAGGCCAAATATCAAGGTTTGATTTTTCGCCATTATTCATTGGGCTTCGCTCTGTTTTTAGAGAGTGCGCACAGAACAGAAAGCAGCAGAGGTGATCGACTTTTTCAAGGAAATGCCGCATTCAAATATTCGTTGGGCCGCAAACGTTGAGGGAATGTAGTAAATTCAAAGTACAGAACAGGAATATGAATGAAATCATCGTTATTCATGTGTGGGTAATTTGCGTATCCCTATTCATGTGTGGAACGTAAACAAGCCTGTTACAACCCAGCTTTCAGTTACCAACAATGCAGTGAAATCGTGGAATAGGGAGTACAAAGCTCATTTTGCAGACGGAGGAAAGCCTGACAGAAGCAAAGTCTTGAAATTTCAAATAGAGGAGGAAGAAGCCACCCGTCATGCAATCAAACTGTATTTTAATTGCGTTGGTGGTTACATTGATTGAATTTTTATTAAGGCACAAGGACAATCCAGAAGAAACCTTCAGATTGGTACGCCCAAATCAACGCAAATCAGAGCAATTGATTCATGCATTGGTGATGGAATGGGAAGAAAACTCAGTAGAAACGGCTCAGAATGGTGACCAGTTGATGACATTCCTTCGTTCTGTTCAAGAAGTTCTTTGGTACGCGAAAGGGTTTCACCCTGACCTGGATGACGTAGAAGTGATTGTGATTTTGAAAGTGATTTTGAATCAGAAGAATGAACGTATTTTGATTGTTAGGACGTTGTTATTGAGTTGAATAAAGTAAAAGGCTATTCGCTTCGTGGTATGTCTGTTACAAGATCAATAACTGATTTCCTTTTTATTGCAATTTCACTGTTATTGAATTTTCGTAAAAAATCAGAAAACAATCAATAACTCGAGAAATTTCAAAATTATGCAAAAATTTTGTCCGCGGACGGTAATTGAATAATTACCGTATTCACTCTAATAAACGGGCATGCCCGTTTATTTTTCAACCCCCCAAAAAGTCGGAAAAATTTTGGGTCGATTTTTAGATTTTTGAGTGCTCAACCAAAATCTAACAACTGGAATCAGGTAAACACATGGTAACTAAGAAAACGCAAGAAACAGATTTGAAAATTTCTTTTTCTGGGCTGAGATATGGGTCCTTGAGGGTGCCCGTTCATTAAAGGGCACCCTTTTATTAGAGTGAATACGGTATGCTAGATGTCCGCGGATAAATTTCACAAATTATGCTAAATGTCCGTTTTCCCTCAGACCACCATTTGGCAAAAAACGTGACTCCCCTTTTTGCCCAAAAAAGTGACTCGCGTGTTTTGCATCTTTTGGCTTAGAAAATACATACTCTTTGGCAGTCTTGTAAACAGCGCCGGCGACCGACGGCGATTTTTCGCCGCCGACCCGGCGCTCGGCGCCGGCGGCAGCCGGCGCTCGGCGCCGGCGGCACTGATAATTTGCGTAATGAGCAGTGATGTTATGAATTATCAATTGAATGCTTTATACAATTAATTTCATCAATTGATTTTTAACGAGCTTTTGGCCCAAAAGTGATATTTAAGCAACCGGCATCGCTTGTATGACTAAGAAAGGGGTAGCTACGATCAGCGAAGAATGTAACCGTGTATGGAAAAATTAATCAATCGAAATGGTGGTTTCAATTGATTAATCAGAAACGCGGTGTATAGGCCTTTGTGCAAAAAAATTAATCTCGCACCTTATCGAATAATGATGTAGGAAATCGGCCATACTGGAATATCTCATCGCCACAGGTTTTCAGGGGTGTTAACTTTCGCGATAAATTGTTTAGCAGTTTAGCTAATGACCTGTATGGACTAGTATCAAAGAATTTTTCAACATTCAAATAAATACAGTCATATTTTATTAAAGTTCCTTTAAACTAAACTTTTTATGTGTATTGTGTCATATAGAACTCATTGTGCTATTTTGTTTCTCCTTCGCTGCTTTCCAAAACAAAATGCGAGGACTAGCGTATGTAGCTGTAGATCATAAGCAACATTTTTCGTAAAGCGATCTGTAAAGCGATTTTATTTATTCTGAAGATTCTGTCTACGAAAAAAATAACTCTCTAGTATGTAGAAAAGAAAAACCAAATTTCATAATCCAATTTCCCACTTCTTGCAAAAATACTTCCTACATCTGCCACCGCTGTCTTTTTCGCAAAAATTTGCTATAGGGGGTCCGTGCTGCTTTTTAACATTTTTAACAGGCAGGCTTAAAATCACGAAAATTTGTTAACTCAATTTCTTCGATATGTTTTGTCAGATTCAAAGGGGTCAATTCAATTATAATAATTCAGCTGTTTCCTACTACTACTATCGCAAGCCGTGATTATAAGTGGTTTGGATATTAAATAATAGGCTTGAAATGCTAAGTGAATGTAAGCACGCACACCTCAATGTATAATTGGTTTTGCTATTCAGCAGCTTGTAAACCCATTTGATAAGTCATTAGAGCTACTAAAACATACACACACACTGTTTCGAAACGCCCCACTTTGTAGTGAACAACAGGAAAAATCTTTCTTTACACTAATTTCTTACAGACATTGTCTATCAATATTTTTAATGTGTTCTATCATAGTTGGCTTTGCATGGCGTGTCAAACTTCAACGCAAGCTTAGTGTGGTAAAAACAAGATTTCTAAAGGCAATTTTATCTGGTTTGCTTTTGTTTCCGCAACATTTCTAAACTTTTTCAACCAAAATGAATATTTTGGATGGGCGATTTTCTCTCTCTATGATTTTTTCTTGATTTTTTGTATTCGGCACAAATGGGCTCAATTACAGCTGGCCCGATTTATCTCTGTCCAATTTATATAAAAACTTACAAGAAAAAACGATTTTAAGTTTTAAAAAGACTACTATAAATGGAGCTTTTAAATTTTAAGAAATGAAAAATCCCAAATGCTTTTTTCGATTCTAAAAACAGCCCCGTAACCGTCAAGTTTCCGATTTTCGTTACGCGCTCATTTTGCTCAAAAAGTACTTAAATTTAAAAAATGAGCACAACGGAATTTTGCAGCAAGACAAGATCGAACCATGCCCGATTTGCTACAAAATTACAAATATTTGCTGCAAAATTCCGATACGCTCGAAAAAATACGCCATCCTTCATACTTTTTACTCTACAGGGTGTCCCAAATTCTTGTCCCATTTGTTTTCGGTCGTATCTTGTTCACTTTTCGTCCAATCTGATTGATTTTAAGCAAGTTAGAAAGAGGAGAGGATAGGCAATTGTTTGGTATCAAACATGCATAATAACATTTATCGGAACATACCGTATTTCCTCTAATAACTCACCCTGCTCTAATAACTCACCCTCCACCCTCAACCAACCAAAATCTGCCAATTCTTACCCCGAATCATAACTGATCCTCCGCCATACTTCACGGTCGAAACTTAGTACTTTGGATTGTTTCTTTGGCCAGGAGGACGTCTCACATATCAAATCCCATCGGAAGAAAACAGATTGAACTTGCTTTCATCGCTCCAAAGCACTCTTTCCCAGTCAGCAACAGACCAATCCAGATGAGCACGTGCGAACTTCAAACGACCTTTGACATTTTTCCACGGTTTCTTCGACGGTTGGGCAGCAGGCAAGTCTAAAGACAAACATAATCTTTAGACATTGGCACGTCTAAAGATAAACATAAGGACAATATTTTTCACCAAAATAAACAGTTACTTGAGAATATTCCTTGCCGTACGAGTGGTGATTCCACCTCCGCGTACACCTCAAAGCTGGTCAAGAAGTGATTCGTCGCCAATGATGTGGAAGTTCTGGAGTGGCCGTCACAGTCTCCTGATCTAAATCCAATTGAGCATCTTTGGGAAAAGCTAGACAGAAGAATTCGACTCAAAGTTTCACCAAAACGGCCGATTTGTTCAAGGTTCTTGCTGAAGAGTTGAAGAAAATATCTCTTGATGTTGTTATTGAACTTGTTGAGTCTATGCCGCGTCGCCGTGCTGCTGTTATTGCTTCCAAAGGTTTTGCAACAAAGTATTACTGCCGAAAAAAAAAATTTTCGCGATTTTCGGACCCATCATACTCTTATCACGTCAAGTGTCGAGTCAGCCCACAGCCTCATTGCCACCCACTACAGGACTAAGGATAAGTATTTTCCTCTTGCTCAGTTTACTTTTAGAACTATGCTGGCCGTCATTGCGTGGAACCAGATCCAGGATGCCGAGCTGAGTGGTGAAAGACAAGTGGTGAGCATCAGCGCTATCCATTCCGAGGCTAGAGGGACGCTTCGAGCGAAGGTGCGCAAGACTGCAGGACCAGATGACTGGAAGAAAAAGCTGGTGGTCAACTCTCTGAAAAAGAAGTGCCTCTATGGGCCAGGCATGCCAGCTGCAAATGATGGAGTCGAGCAGCTTGTGGACGAAGTGCAAATGCGGTTGAGCCACCTCACTCTCTTCGAGGAAGAAGATGAATCCGGAGAAGAAGATGAAGCCATGGAAGAATAAAAAAACAATTTTAGCTCTCCATTGTTGTTGTTGTTGTTTATTGTTGTTCCCAATAAAGTCTTTTTTGGTTAATTTTTTGTCTAAATGTGATTTTTGGGGACCCTTTGGTGGGTCCTCAAATGCCTGACAAAAGGGTCCCTCAAGGGAAAACCAAAAAAAATTTTTTTTCGGCAGAGCTCTGAATTTATTCTCAATCGCGGGGAACATTTGCATAGAGCAACTTTGCCAAAAAAAGTTTTGAGAATGATAAGAAAAATAAATCTGTAGAGACCCCAAAGTTGGCCTTTTATGTCAAATTCCCCCTAATGTCACACCCCCTTTAAAATGAAGGTGAGATTCCGTGAAGTAGTTTTGCTTTTGATAGGTATGCGAAAAAAATGATTTGCGGGAAGTTATAACGCAAAGACTGCAGAAAACAAGCTTGTTCGCAGACTTTTTTCTGCTACTGTATATCTCAGCTCAGAGTCAATAACTTGCACGAGCTCTACCAATTCCACTTTTTAGATTTTTGAGATTGACCTCAAAATTTTCCGATTTTCAGGCATCCAAAAAAATAATAATAACTCACCCGGGTGAGTTATTAGATGAAATACGGTATCAAAAAAGGTAAAACATCAACTAATAAAGGATTTAACTCGCGAAGGGTTTTTAAATCCCTTTCTTATAGATATCCGAAACAATTATTGAAAGACATAATAGACATCATTCTTGTCTTGTTTTTTTTTCTTCCCCGCTCCTTTTCGGATCATTTGCTAATATAAGAAGTTGGTAGACAAGAATCGAGCCTTGCTGACAAGGAAAGCGAATGGAACCAAGGAACAATGGATCGATGAAAGACCGAACGATGTACACTTCTTTCCAACATCCTTGTGGAATCTATTTCGGGTCGTCATCTTTGACAGGACTACAGACAAATCTCGATAAACCCACAACCATAATTGGACGCGCGCCTGCGCCGGGGTGCGCACGAGAATTTTGGAAAAATCAAGACGCCGGCGACCGGAGCCAGTTTTTTGGTGATCATTCATTTCTTTTTTTATCATAAAAACAACTTTTTTAGTTGTTTCTAAACTGTATTTTGTACAGATTCTTTTGGCTTTTTCAGTTTTTATGACCCATATAGCTTTAGTTCCCTTCAAATTCTATAGACTAGGCAGATTTGATGTTATATGAAAAAAATTTTAAAATAAATTTCATTGTAAATCATTTTGCTGGTTGCTACTATCTCTGAATAATATGCATTATTATTTGCCAAAGTCTTGGTATTACGTTTTCTTTGCCGTTGGTGTCACTATTTCGATCGGATTAGTTATATTTTTCGGGTTTCATTTTTTCACCACCAAATGCTATACTATACTCCGGTAGGATCAAAAATATTATTAAAATGCAGGACGGCGATGAAAAAAATAGGACGGCGCGGTGACTATGCCTGTAAGAACGGAATTTAACAAACCTTCGCGAGTTGACCTCCGCGAGTTAAATCCTGATCATCGTCCATCAAAAAACGTCGAACAAAAATCATCCAATTTTCCTAACCAAATTGACTTTATTCAATATTTCCATACGATTGTTCCACACTTCTTCCTTGGACCTCAATGCATCGGTGCAGACGGCGTGTCATTGGGGCAAACTTGCCATGAGGCATGCTTTACCGCTCTATCTACTCGTATGAACGCCGTCTGCACCGATGCATTGGGGTCCAAGGAGGAAGTGTGGAACAATCGTATGGAAATATTGAATAAAGTCAATTTGGTTAGGAAAATTGGTTGATTTTTGTTTGATGTTTTTTTGTATGTTCCAATAAATGTTATTAGGCATGCTTGGTACCAAACAATTGCCTATCCTTTCCTCTTTCTAACGTGCTCAAAATCAGGGCGAAAAATAAAAAAGATACGACCAAAGACAAATCGGACACGAATTTGGGACACCTTGTGGTATTTCTGATAGTTGACGGAATTGGACTTTGGAAAGCAGCTGTAAAAGTAGTATTGATCACGGTATGGACTAGTTATTAGTTACGCAACTTTTTTAAGTTTGTTCACTATGGTTTAAAAAACTGGGAAAGTGACCATGATGGTGTTTTAAACACGAAAATATACTTGCTTGAATGGCTGGGCTTTATGTGTCGCTTTCATATAATGTGCAACAAAGAATTGCAAATCAATTAGCAAATACTTGCATAAATTGCATAAACAATTACCAGCAAAAATAGGATATCCAAATTTGTTTTTTTGGGTGAGAAACGTTATGCCAAATAATTCTTGCTTTGTTATTTTGTATTCTCTTTGTGCTCTGTTCGATTTTTTAGTTTGGAGCAGACAGAAAAAACAAAAAGCACAAAGGAAAGAAGCTGGTATTTCGATGTGACCAGAGTACTTGGTGATGCTTGGCTTGTATTTTTTTCTTCGTGTGGGAGCTGTTCCTCTTGCGCCTGCGCTGCGTCTTTCCCACTTATTCCGCCTAACTAAATGCGAGTATAAATCAATAGAATATGTTGTTTTTCATTTTCCTTTGCGCCCAAATAATCTGTGTGTGTAACTAAGAAAAAAAGTTTTTCTTGGCTGTGGTATGTGAAGTTGATGACACAGTTGTTGTTAATTTGTGTGTCTGTGTGTTTGTTCCTTGTTTCAAACTTCTTCCATTCGTGTGCACAACCTTAATATTTAATTGAGAGTTGTCGCACTTTTTTACTTGCTTTTTTACTTGTTAATCTTTGTTGAACCAAACTTACGGGCGTGTAGTCATTTTGGTGCTGTTACTCAAGAAAACGTCCACTTAATTTTATTTTATTTTGAGGTGTTGTGAATCAAAACCAGCAAAGTGCATGGATACAGATGGCAGTCTCGATCCGATCAACAGGACATCAGCAATCTATGAGCAATTGTCCAAAAGGAGTCCGGAACAGGAAGTCTTCACCAAAGTTTTCGTCGTTCTACTCATTGTGCTGATAACAATCGCAAATGTTCTCATGGGATGTGAGGTTGGTGTTGGTTAAATATGACTTTAGAAGATATTAAGTTTCTGTTTTAGTTGGACCTTAGCGTGGTTCTCACAACTGTCAAAAGGCCGATAGCTCCTCTGATCGGGTTTTTCACTCAGTTCGTCATCATGCCAATAGTATTGCATTTCCACGTAGCTTCAACCATTTACCTACTCTAAAATTTAGCTTGCTTATTGCATATCCTGTATGATACTTCTGGATCGGGGCTTGCAACCATTCGCTCTTGGCTTGTTTGTTACGGGTTGTTCTCCTGCTGGTGGAGCATCAAATTTTTGGACTCTTCTTCTCCATGGGAATGCTCACTTGTCTGTTACCATGACGTAAGTAATTTTCTTCGTTTGGGGATCAGCAGTCTTAGCTCAAGATTTTTCAGATTCATCAGTACACTGGCTTCCTTGGGTTGGTTTTTGAGATGTCTATGAAAAAATTCCAGATCTTCTAACTGTTCCAATTTAGTAATGATGCCTTTTTGGATGAATTTCCTCGGCTACAAGTTCCTCAAAGGCTATATTGAAAATGCCACAGTCCACGTACCATATGGTAAAATAGTGATGTCGCTGTTGGCTCTAGTGCTCCCTCTACTGGCTGGTGTGGCAATAGCAAAATATAAGCAAAACTTGGCTATTAAAGCTAGAAAGGTGAGTGATAGCTTATCTCATTTACGTATTTATTCTAATTTGGTAATTGCAGGTCCTCCGCCCGTTTGTGATTTTTGTGCTGGTATTTGTAGTCATAATCGGAACAATATGCAATTACTCTACCTTCCGACTTATCACATGGCAAGCTCTTTTGGCGTAAGTCTTTTTTATCGAGATGTTCTTGCGAGTATAATGTGTCTTAAATTATCTTCGACACCTAAAATATTTCGGCTAAATTGATCTCTACCAATCAATTGAACCTGTCTCCACATCTTTATTCAATTTTATAAAAGCGCGCAAAACTTTGTGTATCTCTAGTCATTTTATAGACTTTGCTCTCATGCTGATCTTTTTCATTTCTTTCTTCTGCTTATGCTCAAATTTATACCCTTTTTTGTTATATGTAAGTAGACGTTGGCAAAATTGGATCGATTATCTGATGACTCAGACGCCCTTCTCTCTTTCCTTGATGTTCATGGGATCGTTTCCCTTTCTCGACGGTGAAAGAACGATAAGGACGATATGATGCTAGATGAACATGCTAATGAGTATGCATTTAGTCACTTCACATTTTAAGCTTTAGGTTTTGTTGAACTTTTTAGACAAGTGATAATTTGTTGCGGCAAAATGATTCGTCCTGGCAGAAAGTTTTTCCTTTAACACTTTTTCGAGGAATGACAACGTTCACGTCGAAGCTAAGTAAAAAAGGGTCCGAGCACGGGATTAGTGTTCAATTGAAATGTGAGGGTAGGGTTCAAATGAGATGTGGGGGTGTAGTTCAAGTGCTCCAATATTTTGAATAAAAAGTCTGTGTATAGGGGGCTCTGCTCAGACAATTTCGGCCGTTTTTCTGAAATTTTTTATATATAATTAGTAGTCTCTACGCAAATTTGGAAATGACACGATATTAGTTAAGAACATGCCTGTGCACGGGCCGTCCAGGCCAGGGCCCTAATTTTTAAATTCCTTTAAACTCCTTTATTCCCAAGCCAGGCTCAAAAAACTCCGGGCCGGCCCGGAAATTCTTGTTCTTACAAATATACCTCATCAAATCCCGCTTTTTTAACATTTTTCCTTTTTTTAAGTTTTATAACAATATGTAGCCCTGGATCTTAGCTTTCTAAAAAGCTTTCAACTGACTCAATGAAAAATTGGAAAAGTTGCACAAAAAATTTTGTATAGAGCAAATTTTTCAAAAAATTCGGTTTTTACAAAGTCCTTTTTCTGCAACTTTTTTAAAATCTCATCAAGCCAAATGATAGCTTGTTAGAAAGCTAAGATCCAGGACTGATTTGGAACATAAATTTATAACAGGATAAAGTATTAAAAAAGTTTGACGACTTGACTGGCTTAACCAGTAATTTGACGGGTGAAATTAGTTACAGCCATTCGTCTATTGGTGACAGAAAGTTTACCTGCGGAATAAATTTACTCTGCTTGTGTTATGGCGCGCTTACAATTTGAGGTGTGAGGTCGAGGTAAAACGGTGTCTAGATCTCGCGTTTTTCATTGAAAAACGCCAAATCTGATATAGATGACATACACCTAAAGGTCATCTGTATCAGATTGGCATTTTTCAATAAAAAACGCGAGATCTAGACATCGTTTTACCTCGCACCTCACACCTCCATTGTAAGCGCGCTACCAGGAAGTTTTTGATAAAAAAAATCTTCTGTCGGAGTAATGTTGAGTAATAATGTTACCCACACTATTTTTCTTGCTTGATTTTTTGAATATGCTTGGAATTGCACTTGCAGTTGACTATACTAACTTTATATAGTTGACTGCATGTTAGTTCTTCTTACTATACGGGCCGGGTCAAAAAAATGTTCCGACAGAAAAAAAGGAGCGGGCCGGGCCGTGAAAAAGTTGGCCGTGGTTAAGAATCAGTGCATAAAATACTTCAAAGCTCGTTGAGGGCCAGTTTTTTTCGACAGATCCTGTATCTTCTTATCCTGCTAATTTTAGTGGTCTTCTTCTTCCATGGTGCGGGTTTATGTTCGGCTCTTTCTCATCAATTCTTATGCGTCAAAAGCCTGAGGATGTCACTGCAATTGCGATTGAGACGGGAGTTCAGAACACGGGTATTGCTATAATGTTGCTCAAGGTTAGTTATTCTAGCTAGAGTAATTTTCGATTCAATGTAAGTAAGACCCAGGAACAGATAGTTTAACAGAGAAAACTCTCCATCTAACCCAGCCTGGGGTCTAATACCTACTTCTAGTACATTTTTAAATCATCCAACTCAGCCATGGTCCTATATCCACTTTCGATCCAACCCAGTCTGGTATATTTACCAACCCAGTCTGGTATATTTACCAACCCAGTCTGGTATATTTACCAACCCAGTCTGGTATATTTACCAACCCAGTCTGGTATGTAACTTTGTTTCCCTTGAAAACAAAAAAAAATCGAAATTTGGGATTTATTAAAAAAAATTTCAAAATTCGAAAATCTGAGATTATTTTATGAAAAGTTTCGCTTTATCGCTTTCATCACCAAAAGCTATCCTAGAAAGATTTTTCAAACAGCTATTTTTCTCTGAAATAATAAACTCGATTTTCGCGCCAAATTGAATTTTAAATGTACAGAAACTTGAAATTTTGTCGAAAATTTTAATAAAGTTTGCTTCAAATGTTTGTCAGTGTAAAAAGAAACACTATTTAGCCATAGCTCCTGTCGAGACAAAAAAATTCCACGTTTCAGCGCCAAATTCAAAAAATTCAAAATTTTGAATTTTTTCGAATAATTTGCTTGCTTGTTTCACTCATAACCCAATTTCTGATTATAATTCTGGCCTAATCTTTTTTTATTTCAAAGCTGAGATGTTCTTGTTGTGCCCTTTTGGTCAGCCCACCTCCGTAAGGAGTAACACCCCCAAAAAATCCAAAAAAGGAAAAAATGTTTGCCCTGAAAAACTAAAAAAAATCAACCCCCGATTTTTAGGATTTTTTCTAAAAGTTGGATTAAAAGTTGCTGGACAAAGGTGCAAAAATATTTTTAAAAAAGTGCCCGGAACACCGAGATCAATTAGTAAACGACATAAAAGGAGTTTTTCTATAGTGTGGATCTTCTTTCAGGTGTCCTTTCCTGAAGCCGAAGCAGATGTCAGCTCACTGCTGCCAATCATTGTCGCTTGCTTTACACCTGGACCTCTACTACTTGGCTATTCTGTGCACTGTGTGATGAAGAGATTTAAAAAAAAGCAGCCAGAAGAACCACGGAAGGAAGATCTTCTATTGCCTGTTTGCTAGTATGTGGTAATATCGTGTTCTATAGAATCTGTTAGTAAGCGAAGCATAATAAATTTCTATGTGAGGGCTGTGATGATTGCAGCTCTTTGTCTTTGTCATTTTTAATTGATTGATCTCATTCGTGAATAAAATAATTTATATAACCGCAGCGTTATTTGTCCTTTTTAGTCTTTTTTAAGTCTCACTTTATTCTGGGAGGGGTATTGTCGCGTAGCGGTTATAGCGTTGTGGCATTTGGACTTTTATCCAGTAAGCTATCATCAGTAAGCATCAGTAAGTACATCAGTAATTGTCCATCTCACATTTTTAATTTCATTATCAACCAAGTCTTGGTAAATGCGTTATAAATTTGATCTCTGTCAACAAACAACCATCTCTACAATTAGATTTTGTTGCTCGGTCCAGTGCCGTTTGAGAATCTTCTGTGACTCTATTAACAGTGGAATAACGCCATCTGTAGTACAACATTTTAAAAAATACTGGAAGTCCTATACTCTTCTTTTCAATTTGTTAGATATTTTTAGATTGAGTATGAGTGTTAAAAAGTCCCAATCTCTGCAAATCGATGTCTGCACTAGCTAAGGGAGTACTAGTCAATATCGGTATAGAGTGAGACATTGACAGCTGTTCTTTCTCTGCTACCCAAAATCATTTACTTGAATTCTATCCAAATTAATGAATGTGAGTTGTGGGGGAGCAGAGAATAGAGGGCAAGGCTTTAGCTAAACAAGCTGCCAGAACTCTTGCCTGCATTACAACCGAAAAGAAGTGTGGAGGAGGTCTAAACTTTTTATAAAGGGATTTTACTTTACTATTGACTGGAAATTTATTTTTGTTTATCTTCTGTCCTTACACCTCCCAAGGATGAATCAATCGATGTTGCTTTTTTTCTTGTAGCGGGCCGGCCGGAAAACTCTATTGTCGGAACTGTTTTGATCTTGTCGTGTTCTCTTTTATTCACAACTTGGATCATATTTATTTTCCAGGAACTATGTCGCTGTTCACATCACCAAGCTACCACCATATTTCTCCGCTCACAAGGTCAAGATCGAACAGCATTGGACATGCCAATTTACGCAGGTATGATTTTTCTTTACGAAAAGCAGTATAGTTTGTTTTTCTTCAGTAGGCCAGGGCCGAAATATTCCAAATTATTGTGTGGCAAAACGGCGCAGTGAAACTCACTGAGACTGGAAGTATAAAAGTGTAGAGAACGTCAAAAAAATTATTTCAATCTAGCTATATGTCTTACAATGGAGGGACACCGACTGTGACTTGGTAGAATTTCAATGAATTTTTTTCCGGATATTCATGTAGAGCGTGCTAACCTGTGAATTTGGCTCTCCAGCAAGTACAGTAATGACCCATGGGTCATTTATGAAAAACGATGGTATGCGTATCCGAGGTGTCTTTAGAACTTTCGAGTGCCAGTTTTGCTACTTTTTGTAACCTTCACAGCTGGGGAGTCAGATTTACAAGGAAATTTGAATGCGCAAAAAAGATTTTTGATTGAAGTTTCCCCAGGTCACAGTCAGGGACCCTCCTCTGTTAGACGACTATCATTTTCGTTACGCCATTAACTCACATGAAATTTATGAGTACCAATTTTTGATTTTTGGGTTGAATCATAAAGACTTGTCAAAATCCTAATCATTTGAAATGGATTGAGGAATTGTTAGAAAAGATTCGGATGTAAAACAAAACAATTTAAGATCACATTCCTACACAGCCACTCACAGGTTTTTTTCCGCATATTTTGTGCACCAATTTCTAAATTAATTTGCCGTTTAGTGGAGGAGGATTCACAATGGTCTGATTTTGCTCTTTTCTAAAGAAATTTTTTAATTGAATTATATTTTAGCCCAGTTATGGATATGGTGGCGGATTTATGTCGAAAAGTCTCTCCAGATCTGGTACTTTTGGTTTTTCGATTGCAAAAATAGTCATAAAAAAATTTAATTTGAAGGATCAAGTCTGTTTGGCAGAAGTCTTTCATCTACAGCACTCAACAAAACACCACCTTTCAGTAATGTGGCTGTCCAGCGCAGGTAAATCTGCTTACTCAGCCGAAATGAAGACATCATTAAGTTAATTTGCAGCACTCCTCACTACTCGGACAAATATCCGTATGTTCGCTACTCCTACGGCAACATTGACACTGGTCTTTCAGTACTGACACAGACTGAATTGGTGGGTTAATTTATCTAAAAGTGCAATTCCATTCGGTGTACTTTTAGAAAAGTCCTAACTTGTATGGAGTCAAAGACATTGGAACGGTAATCTGCACTTTTCTGATGTTAGTTTATAGTTTGTAATTTGTGCTTTCAGAAGCGATGGCTGGAAGGGAAATTGAATGCATACAACACTGGGCTCTTCACTCGTCCTAACTATAAAAGTCATTTCGAGAGACCAATCACTCCAGCAAGAAACTATGTCAGGTAAGCAATGCGCAAGTTTTTCTACTGTATTAATAATTTCAAATTTTCATATAAACCTCCAATTTGCTTACAAACCAATATATCAGTCGATAGTTCAAAAAGAGCTATCTTTTGACCAAGAGATTTTTTAAAGAGATGTGTGTCAATTCAGCTTGATTTAATTACTCAGATTTACGACCATAGCCGTTGCCGACAATGAGAATTTCACATGTTTAAATGCGCGCGGGACACTATTTTAAAAAGTATAAAAAAGGCTTTTTTTCCGAAAATGTTTAACATCATTTTTTGAACTAGTGCTTGTCGACTCTTCCTGCCGCTCTCATTTTCATTGGTGCTTTTAAAGATATTTTTAGTGTTTTCCCGCGTTACGGGCGTGTTTTATTTATATACTCATATTTTTATCAGCAAAAAGTAAGACCTTCAAACTTGCTAAATTTGAAACATTGTTCATATTTGCAATATAACTTTTTTTGTTCATAACAGAAACATAAAGACACTTGCGTTTATCGAACAAAGAAGCACAAAAAGCATGACACAGGATTTAAATATAATTTTAAAATTTTCTTGCTGTCTCAAACAAATTTTTATTTGCCACAGAACAGAAAGATTTTCGCAGACCCACTTCATACTAATGGAAGTAGAAATTGAAGCCTGCGGTCTTAACTGTGGCAGTGTGAACTTATGTAAATACCTGTTGAAGCCCAATAGAAAAATGGACTGAGACCTGCAGAGCCAACTGTGATGCAGTGAAGGCAGAGCGCTTCGAGCTCCTTGGTGTATTGTGAATGGTTGAGAATGATTGGAGAGGGATCGCGAAAAGTGGATAATGAAAGAGAGGTAGACTGAGTGTAATTGGAGCTTGGTGATCCAGCATATCTATACGACTGCACTGATCGATATAGTTAGATCGATCCATCTGGACACATATAGCCAACTGGACCGATCCATCCAACTGGATTGATTCAACCAACTGAACCAATCCAATCGGATAAATCAATACAATCGGGCTGATCCATTTAAATGGATTGATTCAAAATGGTGATGGTGTATCCTACTGGAAACCTACTCCCTCCTTGTACTTTCGCGTCAAGCTTAGCTTTTGAACCCTCCTATACAAAGCCCTTGCAAAATGCGTATAGTGTGGTTTGCCTGAACAACAGAATATATGCCATGTTATTTGTGCAAGAAAAGTTGTTAAAATCGTAGAAAAATGGAACTTTACAAAAAAAGATAAATTTTTGTTTAAAAGCTTGAATATCACAGAAAATATTCCTGCCGTTTTGTTTGTTTTGAACTGCACTGAGATTTGAATTTTAGGGGCCGTGGTTTATCATCGAAAAATTATGTATTTTTGGCCATAAAATGCGGAAGTAATCACAGCGGCCCAAAATTTGTAGTAGAGACAGAAACGGGACGGGATCACGTCGGGATCCCGATCCCGCCCGAGCAGATTTTGAGACCAAATCCCCGTCCCGAAATCCCGCCCGATCATTTCTCAGAATCCCGATTTAGATCCCGAAAATCGTTGAATCCCGAAGCGAAAAAAGTGATCGTTCCGCGCATTTTAGTTCTTCCTGTTTTCTCGCTTAATTTCTTTGGCATATTACGCTAAAAAGTTTTTTTTTTGAAAATTTTCGAAATTTGCCTTGGTCCCCCCTTTGGTCCGAAAAATTTCAAAATTTTGGAAACTCATTTTTGAACGTTTTTATTTTTATTCGACTGTTATTCGAGTTTATCTTTTTCCTACTTCATTCTTTCCCTCCTCTGCTCATTGTTGATCACTGCTTGGACTGAAAATCTGAAAATGTTTTCAGATGTTCAGTTCACAAGAAAAGGCAAACACCGTGGCACAAAACAAGAACCAGCTCCGTTCCGGTGGCCTCCAAACTCGCCTGACTTGACTCCATGCGACTTCTTCCTTTGGGGATATCTGAAAAGCCGTATCTACCGGACTCAGCCAACTGACTTGAACGAATTGCGAAGCCGAATTGTCCATGAGTTTGAAGTTCTTCCACGAGAGATGGTCAGACGATCAATCGATTCTTATGTCCGCCGATTGGAGAGGTGCATTGAAGTGGAGGGCCGTAGTGTCGAACAAAGTTATGCCAATGTTAGAAATTGAAAGTTTATTGTTGCCTTATTGTCGTTTTTACGTGTTGATGTCAATAAACGTGTTACCTACGACCAAAAAAAGTTCAAAAACGAGTTTCCACAATTTTGAAATTTTTCGGACCAAAGGGGGGACCAAGGCAAATTTCAAACATTTTCAAAAAAAAATGTTACCGTAATATGCCAGAAAATTTCTTACGCAATTCTGAGTCGAATGGCGTTTACAAATTTTCGAAAAACGCACTACAAAATAAGTTATATATTATACATTCGTTCCCTTGTAATTGTTTGTACATGTGTTGTCAATAAAAGATAGAAATAGGAAAAATCCCAAAATTTTGTCGGGATCCCGAAATTTTTGAATGACAATCCCGATCTCTATTCCAAATTTTTTTTCGTCAAAAATCCTGTCCCGAAATCCTGCCCGAAGGCCTCTTTCTGTCTCTAATTATTAGGAGAAGAAGGCGCCAAAAAAAGAAATGTCGAAAATGGTCAATTTTGGACTCTTTGTGTCTCAGATATGATTTTTTTATTTTTTTGTGAAATACTGTTGACCAAAAAATTTTTTATACTAAGAGCTTTCGAATAACAGATCGAACAGATAACTTAACGCTGTTAACACTGCATATGCAGTTTAAAAAGTTCATATGCCTTTTAAAAATGCACATGACTTTTGAAAATGCACACTTGACATCACTGCTTAACAGATTAATAACAGCAAAAATCTAGATTAAATTATGAATGGGTCGAAAAGACCCATGCATCTAATTAAGTTCTAAAAATTTCAGTAGTTCGAGGGTTGATTATTAGTTTACTGAAAGATAATTTTGAACATTTTCGCCATAAAAGTAGTGCCCCGCGCGCATTCAAAAGTGTCAAATTCTCATTTTCGGCAACGGCTATGGTCCTCTAAGTAGATATTATACGGCCTGACACGCTGTGGTGATCTCTAAAATATACCTCTAACAAATGATTTATTGTCTTTTGGGTTTTTAATTGATTACTGTTCCTGACCCAATTTTGTATCCTAAAACCGTTTGCGCGTTATTTTATTAATTTTATAGAAGTACGACGATTTTGTGTATTTTTTCGTTTTTCATTAGCCTCTTATTTTTATGAATTTTCGCGTTTTTCCTATTTGGAAGACATTTTTGAGTACCCTCGTAACATAACCTGGCCTACCCTGTGCCTAAAGCTTAGTCTAAGTTGAAAAAATGTAGGAAAAAAACAGAAACAACGGGCACATGCCAATTTAAAGTAACACCAAAACTTTTAACAACCATATCTAAACCATTTTTTCATTTTTTTAAGAATATTAAATTTATTAAAAATTTTCATAATCGGAGGGAAAATTAATGATTTTTAGGTATATGCCAGCAGATGATGCGGTCAACATGTTCAAAAATAAATTCATGACTGTGGGGACACTTTCCAAGGTATGCTTCCAAGTTATATGAGTTATAAGTTAACATAAGGAGACCCCAGAGCTGCAACGGCAAACATTAATAATTTCAATTTTTTGATTTTGGCCTGGGTCCGTCAGAATGGCGCGTATATTCTCCATTTAACTTGATTGCTGTTCTTGACATCATCAACCCAATTGTTTGGTATTTTTGCTACTGACCTAACCGAGGGCTAAAAATGAGAAAAAAAAGGGAGAGATACCAAACGAAGAGCACAAGCTTAGCGTTCAGTGGATAATTTCGGACCACCCTAGCAAAAGTTGTTATAAAAATAAAATAAATGCAATCATCCGCCTCTGTCCATAAATTGGTTATTTTTTCGTGAGACAGCAGGAAGACCCGCATGTTTCTATCTGTATAAAAGTCACACCTTTTGGCGAGCAAGATTCAATATCATTATTAACATCAATGGCGACGATTCTTTAACTTAAGATTCGGCTGTATGTATATTTTTCAATTTTAGTATTGGCTAAGTCCAACCACCTACTCCACAAGGAGGGACAAGGAACTGAATCTGAGCTCGGCATCGGCAGTGGGACGCTTTTCACATGCATCACAATACAACCAATACAGCAGACCTACCTATTATTCCCGTGTGGCAAACAAACTTTATTAACAGAAGCGCCTCTTCAGCAACAATTTCCTCAGCTGTGTAATTGAGCCGACTTGTCCTTTATTAAACAATAAAAAAAGATTGAATTTCACATATTTATCAAGGAAACTTCTTACGCCATTATTCACCTAAAAAAGTAGAATTTGGTAGGAAAAAAATTCATTTAAGTTTGTAGCCAACAGCAATGAAGAATAAGAAAAAATAAATAACTAAGAAGTTCTAAAAAACAGAATGAGCAAAAAAAGTGGAACTTATGCGTAGGGTTGTTGATAGTGCTGACGACGATGCGATGTATCGCATCGCAAAATCGCATCGCGCGCAGCAAATCTACGCTAAAAACATCGCATCGCAACATCGCACGCAAACTTTAAAAAACATCGCACATCGCATCGCAAATTTGAAATGACACCGCCTTGCTTTTTTCAAATTTTATTTAGTCCCAAAACGTAAAAAAGTCAAACATTTCGACTCTAAAATTACTTTTGCTTGTTTCATTATGCCGTTTTTTGCTCTATTTGTTTTTTCTCTGTTTGTATATTTGTCTAGTTTTTTTTTCAGAATGAGCCTCCTCACCGGTCCTCGGCATCCTCGCTCACCGATTTCTCTCAGCGCCAGCCACCAGCCAGCCTAGTGAACAGTTCTTCTCGGTCGCCAGGGACATCTACGATTACAGAAGATCCAGTCTGAATCCGGAAACAGCAGAACAACTCATATTTCTGAACAAAACTCTCCCGTTGTTGAATTTCACCTATTAAATTGTTTCGTTTGAATGAAATTTTTGTTGAATAAATGTTGGAAATAGGTCTAAAATTTTTAAAAATAAAACCATCGCACTTAGCAGCGATGTATCGCACGCAAAATTTTCAAAACATCGCACATCGCATCGCAAGCCAGAGAGGTCCAAATACATCGCATCGCAACATCGCAAAGGCAAATCGTCAGCTCTAGTTGTTGACAGGATGCACACAGGCCAGTTTTTGAAGTAAAGATAATTGTAGGAAATTTTTTTTTGAAAGCAGGGCGGAAATTTTTAAATTGCTTGTGTAATCATTGCGGTACGTGACAAAACGCCCCCAGGGCCAAAACGCCCCCCCCCGTCGCAAAAACAGGCCAAAACGCACCCCAAATTAAAAATGGGATAAACGCTTGTAGTTTAATTATGTTTCTATTTTTAGCTAACGTTATGGATGCGAACAATTACTTCCGAAATGGTCGACTGAGTTTTGGTGCTATTGGACAGGCAATCGGAATGGATCCAGCTGCGTTGATGGGATTGCTGCAGAACGCTCTCGACGTCGCTCAAGCACCCACCGTTCCTGTTGTAGAACGTCTGATTGAAGAAAATGTAGAGGCGAGCGACGCTGAGGATGAACAAGCATTGGAAGAATTGGCCGGCAACGCTGAAGAAGAACAAGTAGTGAAGAATTGGATGCGGTAAGTATTATGAGTATGAGTGAGTATTTTTTTAAAATTACTATTAGATAATTTTATTTATCGGCCCTTGTTAACGTTGCATGACCTAGGATGCCTTTACTATCGCCAAATCGCAAAAGGGGAAATACAAAGCTGTGCACAAAGGCTTTCTGTCGTCACTCACAAGAAAAATGCAGATGGTTCGATTCAAAATTGTAAATGCGATATGCGAGAAGGGGGCAATGGATCCTGCAGAGCACATCTACAAACTTTTGTCAATGGAAATGTCTTCAACAAATTTATCCCTCACGACTCGACTCAAGGGCACAATCATTCTGTGAATCCGATGGCTGTGCCGCTCAGCAAGATCAAGGCAAATTTGAAGAGCCGAGCCGTGGATACGCGAGAAGTATGCTTTTTATTTTGAAGTGTTGACGCTTTACGAATTGGTTTACTTTTCTAGAAACCAAAGGAACTGCTCAACCAAGAACTTCAATCAGCTCCGTTGGCGGTGGCGCAAAACTTAAACGATTCCGCAGTGCGAAAGATGGTCCGCCGCAAGCGAAAAGCAGCTGGAATCCCAGTAGTGGAAGGCAATGACGTCTGTGAAATCGACATTCCAGAGGCGTGCAAAAAATATACAGATGGATCTGGTCAGGAAGAGCTTTTTGTGCTGGGCGACTCAGGAAAAGAAGATCCAGAAAGGTGAGAACTTCATTATGGAAATCCAAAAATTTGTATTTCACTATTCTGTTTTAGAATCATTCTGTTCGGTCGAGAGAAGCACAAGGTGTGGTCAAAAGATATGAACAATGTGTACATGGACGGTTCTTTCAAAATTACACCTGCTCCTTATTATCAGGTACATAGTTGGGCATTTTTTAAAAACCACCACCGCCGCCGCCACCGCCGGCGGCGCCGCCGTCACCACGTTGCTGCCGGCGAGCCACCGGCGGCGTAAAATTCTGCTAAATTTCGCCACCGCCGCCACCACCGACGCCGCTCCTGTTGCTAGCGCCGCCGGCGGTGATAGCGGCTATTGCGTTAACGTCAAAAAAGTTTTATTAGTATAAGACTACAGTGAATGAACCAGTTATCTAGTTTTTCATATTTTAATAAGATGACCATTTAAGACAAGCATTTTTTTACTATTTAATAAAATTGGTCCTGTCGGAGTTTTTCTCCCTGAAGAGAGCATAGCCATAATACTAAACAGTCTTTCCACTCCTGCACTTGTAGCTGGCGTTGCTAAGATGTCGAAAGCCATCTGAGAAATCGAGGAATATGTCTAAAAATGAAGTCATATTAATAAACTCACTAAAGTTATTTGTATTTTACCTCGATTCTGGCTTTCCAAAAGTCCCATGGATTACAGGTGCCAATGAAATCATCACTATTTATTTCATTGAAAAAACGTTCGGTTCTTTATGGTTATCGGGAATACCCGATTCTTACGCATAAATTGTCGATAACACATAGAATTTCATTTCTAAAAAATAAAAATAGAAACATTCAGCAAAATTTATACAACATTATGGAACAATAATCACAGTAAAACAAACAAACAAAAACAAACAAACAAACAAAAATAAGAATCTGGTATTCCCGATAACCATAAAGAACCAAACGTTCTACTTGTGCAGTATCAAGTGAGCCCAGTGGCTTTTTATCGAAACAGTTCCGAATCCGGATGCATACATGTTTAGGCTGGAGCTAAAAAAGTATTGGACTACTTTGGTGCTAAAACTTTCAAAGACCCTTTTTTGGAAATTCGTTGCTTTTGTGGCAGCTACCATTGAGTAGAAAGCAGCAGACTACATTCAAGGCGACCCAGAAGAGTCAGTGAAAAAAGCTGTAAATGATTACCTCAAAGAACAGAATGCTCGTGCTATTAGAACAACATGGCCAAAACATTTGGAAATGAATGCTCGAGACGCAGCAACTGGTTACGTTCACGAAAGTGCTTCTTCACGTTCAATTCCCTTCACAGCTAAAGAGATAAACGGCATTGCAAAAGAAGTTGTTGATCTATATCTCAGCCAAATGCGAAAAAGACTTACAAGACAAAGAAAAATTTAGAAAATTTTTGTATTTAGTTATCTTTCATTGTTCGTTCTCAGTTTATTCTGACTATTTGTCCAGTTGATATTTAAAAAAAAATCTGAAATTATGACATTTGAAAATAGTGCACTTTTTGCGAAATCAAGAACACAAAGTTTTTTGCCGCTAACGCCAACACCGGCGCCTCCACTGCCGTCGCCTCCACGTGCGCCGCCACCGCCGCCACCGCCGCCGCTTTTTTAGTCTACCACCGCCGCCGCCACCACCGCCGCCCTCATATTCGCCGCCGGCGCCACCGCCACCGCCGGAGGTGCTTTTATTTTTGCCACCTATTTTTGCCGGAAAATGGGTCTTCCCAGTGCTCTACGCTTTACTGAAGAACAAATCAGAAGCCTCTTACAAGAAATTATTTGAGATGATTCGTGAACTCTGGCCGCTATCAATGTTGACTTTGAGATGGCATCCATAGATGCTTTGGTCGAAGTTTTTCCTGGTTAGTGAATTTTGAGAAATTTATTTTCTTCATTTTTATAATGCTATTTCATATAGAGTCAAAAATTGCTGCTTGTCTATTCCATCTGGTGAAGAATTTCAAGAAGAAGATTGCAGATTGTGGGCTCACCGTCCGCTATAGAGATCCGGAATACTCAATTCGCGCAAGAATGATCTTGGCTCTTGCTTTCGTCCCTCCAGATGAAGCTTTGGCTTGCTACAACAAACTCCGCACTCATTTGATGGCATATTCTGAGGACTTGGCTCCAGTGCTGACATGGATCAAACGGAATTATATCGGTAGGTTTTCAATTCTTTTTGGTTTTTGTTCTTATAAGAATCTAATTAAGGTACTGCTATGCGTCCAGCAATGTTTCCAATCAGATGGTGGTCATGCTATGAAAGAACGCTTGCCGGAGAGGATCGGACCAATAACTTTGCTGAGGCAGCACATAGACGACTTCAAGATGCTCTTGGAGTGGATCATCCATCTGTTGGCCGACTTCTTCAAGACCTCAAGCGTATCCAACGAACACATGACATGCACTACGAGCAGTACTTGGCTGGAAAAGCTGCTCCAAAGAAACGTGAAATCTATTTTGATGCCGACGCCAGAATTCTCGCTGAAGTCCATCTCTATGATGCAACTACACTGATGCAAATTTGATGGCGCATCTCCGGGGGCTTGCTCACAATATTATAATGGACCAGTAAAAAATTTATTTCTCTTTACATGTTAAACTTTGTTGTTATGTATTGTTTGAAGTTAAAGAATAAAATTTGTTCTTAGGTCATATTTGTTGTTGATTAAGAGTTTTTGGATGGTTTTTGTTTCCTTTTGTCCCATTTTTAATTTAGAGGCGTTTTGTCCCATTTTTAATTTGGGGGCGTTTTGACCTGTTTTTGCGACGGGGGCGTTTTGGTCTGTTATTGCGACGGGGGGTGTTTTGGTAAGTTTTGCGACGGGGGCGTTTCGGCCTGTTTTTGCGACGATGGAGGTTTTGGCCTGTGGGGGCGTTTTGGCCTGTGGGGGCGTTTTGGCCCAGGGGGCGTTTTGTCCGTGTCTGTAATCATTGACACCACTAATCAAGTTACCAGTAATTGTTGTTAAGAATAGGTGAAACCGCTTTACAGAACAAAAAATGTTGGAAACAAAGCTATGGAACATCAATGACTAAGATATCCGATCTTCATTGTAAGCACCTTATTTTCTTAACAACAGCTCTTGTGTGACAACAATAAAGTTTTATTTGGACATTTTACAATAGAGAAATGAACAATCTACAGCAACCACAAGCATAATTTGTAACGCATTGATAATTTTGAAGAATTATTGATCAAATTCAGATCATTCAGACATACTTTGCTCCACTCTGTCTTCCTCGCGATTGTTGCACGCCTCATGCACCATATTCGCGACTGAAATTCCAATAACGATTTTAGTTAGCTGTAATATACCACAATGAAACTTACTCTTTCTTATCTGTTCCTTGCGCTCGTTCCACTTGTTCTAAAAATAGCATTAAAGTGAAGAAATAGAAAAAATGTAGCTAAGCCTAATATTACAAAAGTTAAAAAATTACGTAATGATACTGCATTTTAAGCGTTTTATCCGCGACAGCTGTGAAATGGCGACTAAAGATTAAAATTTCGTTACACTTCTACAGCCTATAAGGTTTACTTAGAGATGTTATTGAGCATAGCGGCCTTCCATGAATCTCCCGAAGCCACATCTATGTATTTTATAGACATAATTACTTAGTAGCTTAAGGCAAATACCCGAAAAAATCGAAAGCATGGTGTTCAGAGGAACAACTTTTTTACCACACTTCCATCTGAAAAAATAATTAACAACACAAGAAAACATCGAGGACCTACATCAAGTATTTGTCGATGGGGAGACGCATAACGTGGTAATTGCCGGTCTTGCTAAAGTAAATAAATAGTGGTGAAGAACTGTTACAAATACAGTTACCTGGCAAATGCTGATTCCCTTAAGGCGTCTGCGCTAGAATTGATAAATATAGTATTTAAATAACATACACCACCTAATTGTAAAACACATACGTAACAGGGAATATCTGAAAAGGAATGTTAAAAATGCCAACGAATTTAGTAAGACTTCTAAACCCACATAAGTTCCAGCAATCAATGGCCCATCCATCATTTCCCGGGCAAATCTCGAGACATACACGACTTTCTTCGAGGGGTCATCCATCGAGTTACTGTACTGGTACGGATTGTCCTGAGAAAGCAAAACGTTAGATTTAGAAAATAGTTAGTAAACCAAAAAAAAGGACGACATCGCCATTTTTTGGTTTTACAGATCGGCCTAACTAATAGTCCTTCATTATATTATAACTCCTCACTTTGCAAAGTTATTTTTTTCTCCGTTTTATTTACAAGTTTGGTGTCAAAATGATCCTCACACTCGTGGCTATCCAACAAGATCATCAGCGCAGGGTTTCACACCCACTGGAGCTTATATACATGCCAAAATAGGCTAAATTTCCGAAAATTGATTTTTTTAAAGTTTTTCTTTAGCTGGTTTGATTGAAAATTTCTGACTTTTTTCTACAAGTCACACGTTAGATTCCTGGCTTTAATTTGAACTATCATGCACAAAAAAAACTCGAGTCACGATTAAAATCCGAAAAACATTCAAAAAGGCCCAATTCCTTGACATCTTACCCAAGGCTATCCCAAAACTCTTCAGTATCATGTTTGGAACTGCCAATTTTTTGCGATTTTAATTTACATGGTTATTTACAACCTTCTGCTCAAAATATAGCTTTACTTCTTGGCATTATTTTTGGTATATGGCCTTAAATGATCATGCAAATTAAAATTGTAAAAAACGTCAGTTCCAAAATAATATAGAAATCCTACCCCTCAAAAATACTCTTTCCACCCTTAGTCAAACATGTGCTAGCTACCCACTTTTCTGACTTAAATTGGGTGTGTAATTTTTCAATCCGATTCCTCACGAAGTGACAGGAAAGAAGTAAAAAGTGACTAAACACGTTGAAAAACAAAATGTTTAGAGGTTCAGGTGATGTACAGTTTTTCAGAAAATGTGGACACTTTAAACAGCCATAACTTTTTTTCTAGGTTGAATTCCGTGAACTCTGATCGAGTCAGTTTTAGCTCACGTTTTGTTTGGTATATAATGTCAAAACACGATTTTTGCTTGGTCCCCCTGTAGTTTGAACCCTGGTCTGTGGATGGCCTCTGGATGGGCAAGGGCCCCAACTACAGGGGACCAAGCAAAGATCGTGTTTTTAACATTATGTCAGGGTTGCGAATTCAAAATTTAAAAAAAGTATATTTGGCCAAAAAAAGTTCAATTTGGTCATTTTTCGTCAAAAAAACCATTTTATCTAGCGCTTATTGATAGTCTCGAAAAGTCTCGAAAATAAAAAAAATTTCCAAAAAAGTACAAATCTTTTTAAAAAGTACATTTCGATAGCCTGCATCATATACAAAACAAAACATATACAATACATAATTTTGGAATTCGGTCTATAAAAAAATTTATGGCGGTTTGAAAGTATCCACATTCCTTGAAGCACGCTGTAAAAATAAGTACGCATCATCTTGGCGTGTTTTTTTTTCATTTTGATGGTCATTTGCCTAAAATTCCAAAAAAGGCATTTGCTGACAATAAAGCAGTACTGGAAATGGTTGCAGTCGATTGCTCGATAAATTTTGGCCCTAGAAGTCAGTAAACTTAATAAAAAATAAATAAGGTGTGGACTTAGGGGGACGTTTGACACTTGGCGATGCGCATATAAAGTTTCCTCCCCTCCTATAAACAATTTTCTAAAAATCCAGCAACCCTCGATTTAACGACACCCAATTGTCAAAACGAAGGTATCGTTGAATGCGGCGGGTCGTTTTAACATAATTGTTTATTACATTAACAACTATCTGCAAAATCTGAATCCTCGTAATTTCAATCACCAGACTAGGAAATCAAATTGGAAACAACTTCATAATACGGGCTGACGAGTGTAAGACCCTATGCGGGAACGCAATTTCTAGAGTATCACTAAGTCAAGGGTCGACTGTACAAATGAGAAGTCGGATATCGAAGCCTTTGACACCCAAAATCCACTTTTCCACTAACTGAAGAGAAAAATAGTTAATTAGAATGTGACTAGCAGATTCTTACTTCGACACCCGGCTTCCTCGACGAGTCATCACTCGGCATGATTATGGTAAATTAAAAGCGGTACATATACACGTTGAAATATTCCGTTTGCACATTCTTTTACACATTAACAAAATGAGAACAAACCTCGTGAATGGTCGGATGGCTAAATAAAGAAAGAGATTATTAGAGTTTTGATTTACGGAGAATAAGCACTAAAAACCAACGTGATATGATGCGGACGGTTTAGCTCGAGATCACGCTGTCGGTCCTTCAAATAGTCCGGAGTCGTACTCGAGCTATAAAAATAAAAAAGTAAAACGTAAAATTTAACACAAAATTACTTATTCAAAAAATCAATAATTTGCGGATTGCTAAGATCTGCGTTAACCAATTCCAACGGGAAGGATCTCGGAAACTGAAGATTTGCCTAAAAATGTCCACATTCATTAAAAATACTCACTGTAATAACAAAAAGTTTGGTCACATACGTTTTTAGCGGCGGCGTACTGAAATTCCATCATACTTTGGAACTTTTTCGTCGTTTTCTCGCCAACATATTGCAAGTCAAAGGCGATAGTAGGCTAAAATTTCCCCGCATTCATTATAGAATTACTTCCAAGCTCTATGGTTTTTGAGCGCAACGGCATGTGCAAAATTTGAATTGGCGTGGGACAGTTCTCTTTCGTTTCGCCTACAGTCGAAGCTCGATAAGCCGACAGCCCCAAAGGTTTTTTGAATGTTTTGTTGAATTTCGTAATGTCAGTCTGCTCCCAAATAAGGCAAGGATTCCGATTTTGCAGATCGTTTTTCAGAATCCAAAATTTGACCACCTTTTCTGAAATAGGGTGTCGGCTTATAGGCTTAAGAAAAGTTTTTAGATTCTGAAAAACGATCGACGAAATCGGAATCCTTGCATTATCGGGAGCAAACTGTTAAAATGTGATTAACAAAACCTTCAAAAATTGGGTGAACGAACTTTGGGGGGTGTCGGTTTATCGAGGTTCGACAGTAGTGCGAGACGAAAGAGAACTATCATCCCACAGTTCAAATTTTGAACATGCAGCTTCGAGCATAAATTATGGTCTTTCAAATAAATCCGACTTTATGAATGGTGCCTTTTCTCGAAACCGGATCAAGCCGGTCACTGTGAGAGGGAACACTGTGGTGGGAGCCATAATGAAATCTATTTCCAGAGATGATGAAGGACCAATGAACAAGAAAATGTCTTGATCAAAATATTTGACCCAGCAGTAAGCATACTTTAATAGCTTAGTATTTATCGTTGAAGCAAAATGGCAAAAGTAATTAAAAAAGGTCCGCTTCAACTAAAGACTCCAAGGATAAGATAGTCATACCATATCGCCGACAACTGAAAAGGTCATGTAAAGAGTGGCGTATTCAACAAACATAAAAACTTACTCATAGAAGATGCAACTTTACTGCCGGAAATAATAGCGCTATCTAAAAACAGTGATGTTTTAGCCAAAAGCAAATTAATAGGGTCACTTTGATCGTTGCGGGCCGGTGATCTGTAGAGTTCATAAAGTCGAGCTCCGTAACCTCAAATATGTAAAATATGTAAAGAGAAAGTCTGATATTAAAATGTTCTCACCCATTCCACCTTCTTCGTATTTCTTCGTCTGCAAACAAATGCAATTTAAATTTAATGAGAAGTAGACATTGCGGAAATTAGGAAAAAAAGATAATTTAGTTCAAAAAAGGTATTTTTACTCAAGATATCAATTTGTGCAAAGTCAAATTCATTGAAAGCCACACGAAGCTTTTTACCGTCAATGATTTCTTTGTAAACAATCAACCCTTATTCAGGGCTCCCAATCGCTTTCTTCTTATTTCTCAGTATTTTGCTGATTATGACCCGAAAGTCTTGTTTTAATAAGAAAATGCGATAAAATCCAAAAATCTGCAATTGGCGGATTCATGCAATTTTGTTGGTTTTTTAGCCGAAACGGTTATTTTGGACATTTTCGACTTGAGAACCATGCCTTTGCCATATATGCTCTATTATACGGGCAGTCTCACGCTCCTCCCTCACCCATTTATAAATATCCGGGTCACGATTTTTCACGTGCCAGCAACCACACTCTACTTTTCTTGGTTTGTTTTTTCAGAACTGTTTTTTTAAGTAAATAAACTTAGAAACTTTTAAATTAGGACTGTAACTTAAATTTTCTGCCTCATCTCGACCTCTTGACTAATCCATTACTGAATTCAACTTTGTGTTACGTTGAATTTCTTTCCTGTTGATAGGTCATTAAATTTGCTCCTGGATTTCGCTAACTTGTGCTCGCGTGCCCAAGTAATAGCCTTCAGTTTCTTTCCGACTTCATGCTTGTACCTTTTACGCTTTCCTCTAGCTCAGCTTTTATTCTCTAAAGCCTTCATTTTTCGAAAGCGATTGATGGCTACAAAACATAAAAAAATTGTAAGATTGAACATAAAGTTTAATGGATCTTTATTTTGAATGCGTTACAGTTAAATCTACGATATAAGGACGAAGGTGGCTTTTTATAGGGTGTTGCCTAATATCGGGATGGCCTTACAGTCAAATCTATACCCTAAGGACTGGCCAACGGTGACCTTAAATAGGGGGTGTCTTTTTATCAGAGTTTGACTCTACAGGACAAAAAAATTCTAAAGTTTGTTCTAAAAAGGTTTATAAATAGACGGGCACGCTCTAATAAACAGGCAGGTTTCAGAGGGGGTTGAAAAATAGACGGGCGTGCTCGTATAATAGAGCATATACGGTATGCATAAATTTCTTTGGCTTCTCGATCCCCTAAGGACACACTTTATGGGTCCTAATAATCAAAGAGTCCTAACTTTGCTAGATGGTTCTAGTTATTCTGACTTCTAGCTTAACAGGATTTTAGCTTTAATTGAACACGAAATAGAAAAAGTCAAAACCTCGGCAACCTCAATTTTGGCAAAAATGAGTATCGAAACTGAGTAACAACTACACCCGAATGCCTTTTTTGTCAGTAATCGGAGTTGGATAATACCATAACACAATTTGTTTGCTATTTTTTGGGAAAACAGCCATAAGGGAGATTTTTAATTGATACCCAGAGATGTGATTAAAATAAATTATTGCCATAAATACAAACCTGCTCTTGCATAGCACTCTGAAAATATCTGCGTTATATTTTGTAAACCACCACGAATAGAACTAACTTGAAAATCGTCGAACTTCTGTTTCCTCTTGATAACATCATTTTCAGACTTGTACTGGATGATAGCCGCCGATTTAAAGAATTTCACCTAGAACCAAAAATTGTATAGATTTAATCTTGAATGTGGTCCATTAATACCCGATCGTCAGAAGTTCGACAAGAATTGAAAAGCCTGAATAAAAGTCGGATGTAAAAAGAAAGCCCAGAACAACCCATTTCTGTTTACTTGTCCCAATGCATGTCTGTGAGAAACTTCGGAACAATGTTTGTGAAATATTCATAGATCTAAAACAACATTTTTTGGATGCAAAGACAAAGAGGTAGATAGCTTACTTGGTATTCCTTCTGAATCTTAGGTAGGAGCGCTGTTTTCAGCGGACACATATCAACCTGAGTCCTAAGGTAATACGCTGATGGAGAGATAAGATTCTTCGCAGCCATTTCTCCTAAGCTTTTACACACAACAAAGAACAAAACTGAAAAAGTTATGCTTTTAGCACGATAAATTTATACAGTTGAAGCATGATAATACAGCAGTCTTTCAAGGTTGATAGAAGGCCAACACAAGCAAATCAAATTAATTTTTAAAATGAATTTCAAAAGTTGTATTGGTTTTCGGTATTTCCCGTTTGGAAAAGCGTGGGCTGGTATTTGTCGACAGAAATACCAGCAGTGAGAAATTTCTTATACTGTGCCATGGAGCGTAGTGCGCAAAGTAGATAAATTTATCTAAACAGATAAATTTATCTAAACAGGTAAATTTATCTAAACAGATAAATTTATGGCATAGGGGCGTTTGGCCCCTTTTGTGCCATTTTTAAATTGCCGCCTTTTTATGATTTTTTCTTTCACATTTTATTTTGTTCTCATTGTACAACGTTTTCTCTCAGCTTTTGTCGTGTCAATATTTTCTCTTTTCTTTCTTTTTAGAGGAAAGAATTTGCATGGACGGGACACGGACGTTTGACCGCCGGCCGTTTGACCGCCGGGCCGTTTCACCGCCGCCATAAATAAATACATAATTTGAATTTGTGGACAAGAATTAAGTGGAATGATGACTATTAAGGTAACGTACATCAAAGAAAATCTATGTAGTAAGTGAAACGGAGGAAGGACAACTCCTTACAAAACCCGACTCCTCACCCCAACTCCTTACAAAACCCAACTCCTTACAAAACCCAACTCCTTACCCCAACTCCTTACAAAACCCAACTCCTTACCCCAAGTCCTTACAAAACCCGACTCCTTACCCCAACTCTTATATTTTTTTGAATCTGTTATTCGATACACTTGTTCCGATCCAGTTTTTTTTATTTATTGAGAGTGGCGTTGAAGGCGTTGAAAGGCGTTGAGTGCGTACCACGGATTAATCCGAAAATTCTGTAGATTTGACTTGACCCATCTGGAGCCATCTTGACCCATAAAAGCTGGGTGAGCCCTTGGCCCGGACATGTCAACTCCCGGGCTTTCTTTTTTAAGCAGCGTATAGCCGTTAGGCTTAGGCTTAGCCCATATCATTCAAGATATGATATCATGGCTGATATCATTACTCAAAAATAGTATTTGAAGCAAGACTGTAAGGAGTGTAAGGATGTATAATATATATAAAATGTAAGGAGTGTATAAAATGTAAGGAGTTGGGGTAAGGAGTTGGGTTTTGTAAGGAGCTGGGGTAAGGAGTTACCTAAAACAATAAAAAGCGGCAATTTAAAAATGGCACAAAGGCCAAACGACTTAAAAATGGCACAAAAGGGGCCAAACGTCTACGCACCTAAATTTATATGTTAGATACAATCAAATTATTTTTGTCTCGTAGATAAAATTTATCTGATAGATAATTTAAAATTTATCTGATAAAATTTCATCTAACAGATAAAATTTTATCTAATAGATGAAATTTCATCTAACAGATAAAATTTTATCTAATAGATGAAATTTCATCTAACAGATAAAATTTTATCTAATAGATGAAATTTCATCTAACAGATAAAATTTTATCTAATAGATGAAATTTCATCTAACAGATAAAATTTTATCTAATAGATGAAATTTCATCTAACAGATAAAATTTTATCTAATAGATGAAATTTCATCTAACAGATAAAATTTATCTCTTTAGATATTTTGACCCTACCGAGATACCTTCAAATGAAATTTTTTAGTGTTTCCAAACACTCACATCAACTAAAATCACCAGTTCAAAAGACATTATTTTTGTGTTCTGGTCAATAAAAATTGAGTTTTTTTGAAATTTCGACCTTGTTTTACATGTTTGGCAGCTAAATGCATTTTTGATCTCTTGCTCATTATGTCTAAGGTAAGTGAGTGCGCATCTCTAACCAACCAAGCAGCTTCGGGGGCGGAGGGGGCTTGGTTGCTTGGGGTTGAGATGCGCACACCCACATACCTTAGACATAATTCCGAGCAAGACTCTTGATCAAAAATGCATTTAGAGGCTCTTTTTGCCCAGCTCCAGTGACCAAAACATGGTAAAACAGCCAAATGGTCGAAATTTCAAAATGTCCAAAACTCAATTTTTTATTGACCAGAACACAAAAATAATGTCTTTTTTGAACTTCTGAGGTGATTTTAGGTTGATATAAGGTGTTTGGAAACACTTAAAAAAAACTTCATTTGGGAGGGGGGTATACTCCGGTAGGGTCAAAATTATCTATTAGATAAAATTTTATCTGTTAGATGAAATTTCATCTATTAGATAAAATTTTATCTGATAAATTTTAAATTATCTATCAGACAAATTTTATCTACGAGACAAAAATAATTTGATTTTATCTAACGGATAAATTTATCTGTTTAGATAAATTTATCTGTTAAGATAGATAAATTTATCTGTTAAGATAGATAAATTTATCTGTTAAGATAAATTTATATCTTTTGCGCACTACGCCATGGAGGCAGAAAATAAAGGTAAAAACTAGGGTTGTGAAATTTACAGGTAAAAATCTTTTGACGATAATTTACCGACCAATCGGTAATTTTATACTCAAGCCAAAATTATACAAAAGTTACTGAACGCCTTATCCAGTGTTTCCAATACTCATCCTCATACTCATAGACTATGAAGCTCATAGTTAGACTCATAGTCATACTCATAGTTAAGTATGAGCATGAGCCTCATACTCATACTAGATTATGAGCTTAGCTTTGACTATGAGTTTAGCTAAGATTAGTATTTCGTGTTGCTTCTTATACAAGAATGATTTACTCTCTTTGATGAAATCTCCGCTAGAATGAAAGTTTTTTATTTTTCGCTCACAACCATAAATCCGATTACAACTTACAACTCTCCACATACATATTACAGTAAAATACAAGCTGGGAAATGAGCAGTTCAAAAGAAGTTCTATTTCGATGACGGGATGTGACTAATCTAAACTAAGAACAACCTTTCTATTGGAGCACTTGTAGCTGGGATCGAAAGTAATTCCAGAGCTTATATTGCAATTTTCTTCGAGTCCTCAACGAAAACTCATAATTGAGCATATAAGCCATAAGTAAGTCTACTTACAGAGCCAATCACGTTGTGTCACCACTTGAGAGGATCTACGCATATCGCTGATGCTTTAAGAACACGACTCAATGTTCCTCGGATGCGTGACTTTTCACTAGAATCAATGGCAATTCTTTGGTTCCTAGCAATTCTGTTTTCCGCAGCTAACTCTCCAAGAACCTGTTCTAGTGTAGCATTCAGCGCAGTCTTCGGATTTTCTAGCACTTCGGCTCTCATAGGCTCTTCGCATTGGATCTGAAAAAGGATAACAATTATATATCGATATCGACAAAAAAGTAGACCACATTCTGTATCTCACAGGCAGCGATAATGCAGTCGTTTTCACTCAAGAAGTTACCGTGTTGGGGTCCAAAGCTGTTGCAACCAAAAAGATCGGATCGAAATCAACCGAATCACTGTCCGCCCACTTTGCAAATCGCTTGTCGATGAGAGTTCTCAAAAAAGCGACTGATCTTCTTGTAGACTTTTCCTATAATGGGTAAGAAGTTATGTTTCTATTAGATTAGTGAAACCACGCACACTAGACATACCTCAAATTTGTCGAGAGAACGATACAGAGCCCTGATGTAGCAGTAGCAGTTTGAGACGGTCACTTTCTTCTCAGACTGGACACGCTGAAGAACATCAATGAAGATCTTGGTTAGACAGTAGATTTCCTGGATGAACTGAATACCGGGTGTAAGATCAAAGAAACACAGTATTAGTGACTAACCTCAGTCTCCGATTCTGTTGGACATTCCCATTTTCTATTTCGAGCGATCTCAATAACATTACATCTTATTTGCAAGAAGCGGAAAATTACAGATATTTGGGACGCCCAACGTGTTCTTGAAGGAGACACCAAAACTTTTCCACAGGCGTCTGACAGTTCATCGGTTGCAGTTTGAGACTTGCTGAACTTCCCAATGAGATTGATCAATGTCTGGTATCCCTCATTGACAGCCACTTTCTTTTTGAAGAACTCCATGATCACTAGCTGCAAAGAATGAGCAAAGCACCCAACTCTGATCAGAAACGCTGATATAAACTCAGAATACAGCCATTTCGAAAAATAAAAATATCTTACTGAAGCAAGAAATCAATGTTGGTAAGTTCAATATTGTCCTCAACGTCTTCCAGGCTGAGCAGACTGAGTGAAAAAACAGGCTAAACTCATACTTGTAGTTAAACTCATACTCATAAGTCATAATTTACTATGACTATGAGTATGAGGCTCATAGTCATACTTACTATGACTATGAGTTTAGCTATGACTATCAGTATGAGTTTGCACTATGACTATGAGTTTTGAAAACACTGGCCTTATCAAACGCCAAGGATTTAAAAGTGGTTGTTACATTTTTCGACCCTGAAATGGTGCTTTTTCTGCCGTAAAATGGCACTTTTCCTGCCGGAAATTTGAAAAACACTTTTGTTTTGGGTTTTTTATTACTTTTCAATTTTTTTTGACCAGCGTGTAGCCCAGGATCTCAGCTTTCTTTAAAGCTATTAACTGACTGAATGAGATTTTCAAAAGTTGGAGGAAAAAGTCTTTGAACAGAACAAAATTTTCCAAAAATTTGGTCCCTTTAAAGACCTTTTCTTCTAAATTTTTGAAACCTGATTTGGTCAGTTGAAAATTTCTAAGAAAGTTGAGATCCTGGGCTACACGCTGGTCAAAAAAAATTGAAAAGTAATAAGAAAACCCCCGAAAACAAAAGCTTTTTCAAATTTCCGGCAGGAAAAGTGCCATTTCCGGCAGAAAAAGCGCAATTTCAGGGTCGAAAAGTATTTCAACCTTTAAAAATTCAAAATTCGTTACTGTTTTTTGCACGGTCGAGTGTATTTTATTCTTTTTTCTCTCTCAATCTATGGTGCCTTTATAATGAGTGGTATTTAATTTTGGCCATAAAATACTGAAAAATGGCCATAAACTATTTAATTTTGGCCATTAACTCGAGGTGGCCATAAAATAATGGATTTTGGCCATAAACTTTTGAATTTTGGCCATTAACTCGCGTTGGCCTTAGTTCAATCAGTCCACAGGTCAATTGGTACACAAAAATTTTTTCACCTCCAAATGCCGAACAAATTATACTTTTTAACCCATCATCGTTTGCTGGCACTGTTCTCAATTTGAAGCTGACGACGTAAACCCCATCTTCAGTTATTGGCACCATTCTTTTCGCGGCAGCGCAACCCCCTCAAGTGCTCAATTGTGACCGATGATGTGTCCTTTCTCTTTTGATAGCTCATGAAGTTTTGGATTTGCAACAGTTTTGGTGCAACATGGAAAGAATCACTCGCAATATGTAAAACTGATAAATCAACAATGAACACTAAAAAAGCATCCAACACCATCTCCTGCAGAATCAACTTCGCTGTATTCCCTTCCTTTGCCTTTTGCGGATTTCTTGCTTTGTCTTCGGTGAGAGGATCCCTTCTTCAATTGATTCATGACTTCAGTGCTCTCCGAATGTTTCGACCACGATTTCGAGAGTATTGCTGGCCCTTCGGATTCTTATCCTCGCTGGACAGGTGCATCCCTTCTTTCGTGACACAGCGCATTCGTAATTTTCGGCGATGTGCTTTTTCTGAACGCTTTGTGTTTCCTTAAACCAAATGTAGGACTTAAACAAGTAAAGTGAAAGGAATCTTACAAATGCCAGTGACTCGTTGCCCAAATGAATTTTTCCTTTATTGCTTAAGATCACTTTCTGCATCATCGCCATCGAACTTAATCACTTGAGCGTGGACGAGACACGGCTTGTCCTTTCTTTTTCCGGATATTTCCTGGAGCGTCATATCTGAAAATAACAGTCATACGAAGAGGTAATCAAATAAGCAAAACAACAGTCAATAAGTTTCAATGGGCGAAATTGATGACCAACGCTAGTTTATGGCCAAATTTCAAAAGTTTATGGCGAAAATTCAGTATTTTATGGCCACGTCGAGTTTATGGCCGAAATTAAATATTTTATGGCCATTTTTCAGTATCTTATGGCCAATTTTAAATATTATCCCTTTATAATAGGGCTGGCCAAACCGAATTCGGCGAACCCGCAACGCCTTTTTTAAACATTTGGTGTTTTCTCTACTCATATATACGAGGGTACCTGTGCCCATCGGGCGCTAAATTGTACTGTGATAGTTTTTTACCTGCAAAACTGATCTGGTTGATCCTGCCTGAACTGATGTGTTCATTTCAAAGATTAATCCATGCATGTATAAGTATAAACGATTCTATCGTGAAACCGCGAACGGCTCATTATAACAGCTATAATTTACTTGATATTGACTATCCTACTTGGATAACTGTGGAGATTTTCAATCTATTTGGGAGCAGAATTTGAAAAGAGGTTGAAAAATTAGAAAATTTTTGAAAAACTTGACATTTTTAAATTTTTCAATTTCTTTTCAGAAAACCTTTTATTTTTCTGAAAATCTTCGCCGGAAATTATTTTTATTAGTTTTGACATAAATTGGCGATGCTAATTTACTTTACAGATTTGGCATAATTGGCTGAGATGCTAAGTTATGGTCAATTTAAGGTATGGCCTAAAAGTCTCACCTTATGTGGACTTTCTCTGAATTTATTTGTGTAAATAACTATTTTCCAACACCCCAGCCAACTATGACCAGTCTGCTAAGCAAGAAACCATTGCCAGTACATGGCAAAACTATTTTAAAAAGCTATTTAAATTCTCTGTAACTTGAATTGTCCCTTGATAAACAGCACAAAATGATTTCTAAAAAGAACGGATAATTTCCGTATGACCTGATAGCAATAAGCACTGGATAAAAGGGCATTTTTTGTCAAAAGAATGATCAATTGTACTTTTTTTTTTGGCCAAATGTACTTTTCTGAAAAATTTTGAGTTACACACCCTGCTATACACTGCATATATCCGTTTTCGAGCTTAGGTTTAAATAATATTGTTATCATAGCTCCTTACTATATTCATTTGAGTATTTGATTGATACTTTGATTTTGTGGCTTTCTAGAGTCTATGAACAGCATGGCCTTTTTATGCAAATCATACTGAAATATTTTTCAGTAAGCATTTAAGTGTTCGGTGGTATTTTTCGCATTGATTTTTTTAGGCTAGCTAAACTTGCATTTCCCTTTCTCACACAAAGGTTTTAATCCCTTAAGCTTTTACATGGAACATGAATATTTTATGAATATTAACCAATTCATAGAAAACATGATATTTTGCATAATCAGGTATTTCTACACTCGGTAATATGTCAAATACGCGGGGTGTAATCGTTTTGCTAATGAAACTTTCGCCAGTGGCATCTTTTTTGCCAATGAGATCACGGTATTTTTTCGCCAATAGCTTCTTTTCTCAAGTACTCTTAATACTTTGTCAGGCAAATTACCACTCATTTTGTAGCCAATGAGATGAGCTACGCAATGAGTAGTGATTTGACAGACAAAGAAGTACTTTAGAAAAGAAGCTATTTGCGAAAACATACCATTGGACACGTGATCTCATTGGCGAAATTATGCCATTGACAAAATGATATCATTGGCAAAAGTTTCATTCACAAAACGATTACGCCCCAAATATTCAAGCTCTTCTCTACTCAAATTTAAATTGAATTTAACCTCGTTTTTGAAAATTAATAACATTTTTTACAACTGTATAACCTTGCCTGAATTTATTTATTACCGTTTCGATCTGTAATCATGTTGACGGTCTAATGCTGTTTCACCTGGTTTTAGACATTTTAGAATATCTTTTGGGATTACATGTCATCGTTATAAGCACATTTGGCACATTTTCCTACGATAGTCATACAGAAAATTTGTGACATATTTTTTTCGTGAGCCGTAGTGCGTTGATGGCGAAATAAACTGCATCCCAATTTTAGTTAGTTACAGTCGAATCTCGATAAAACGCGACGCCGATATAGTGCGATCCTTGGTATGACGCGACTCTTGAAATGATTCCAGCAAAAGGAAGTTAGTCACGACCTCTGATATATCGCGAACTTTTTCCGATCCCGAGACATATATCGAGACTCGACTTTAGTTTATAAACTTAGAACGTCAGTTAATTTGTTATACAATCAACTATCGATATAACGCGACTCCTTGGGACCGGTCAAAGGTGCTGTATTCCGAAAACGTAAATTTGACTTACTTCCTTTTTGTCGGAATCGCTCCAAGGGTTGCGTTATATTAAGAGTCGCGTTATATCGGCATCGCGTTATATCGAGAGTTGCCTATACGCTCATTTTCCAATAGTAGTCTTTTTTTCATAAAGCCAATAAAATCTTGTCGTTTATGTTCATGCGACGGTAAATTCGCTGACAGGAAATTCGCTTACAGAAATGTCGCAGGTCAACTCTTGAAACTTTTAACTGTTTTTCTAAAAACGATGGGTAAAATCGGAATCTTTGCATATTTCCGACTAGACTGACGAATCACATTTGGCAAACATTTCAGAAATCAGGTTAAGTGTCTTCCCATTGCTTCGAACTTTACTGGTGTTGTTATAGAAAGCTGGTGCTGGTGGAGACAAAAGCAATTTTAAAAATGCTCTGGTTAAATAATATAAGCTACTTAAAACTTCTGGATGTATTGCTGTCTTTTTATAGGTAAAGCGGCCGTTCAAACAGAATATTTCGCACTTTGCTGCTCACAATGGAATCATGTTGAGCTGAACGTCCAGGAATAGTCAGACTGACAGCGATGGAGTGCAAAGATCTGCCAGAAAATGTCAATGGGCCAATTAGCTCTATTAAAATCTGACAGCGACACAACTTTCAGACTTCCAAATTTGCATTGTAATAATATTAATAATCTAAGACTCAATCATTCAGAAAATTCACAAAATTGTTTTCAAGGTATTTTTATATTATAGTTGCATACTGAAATTTCACGCATACAAAATAGTTTTTCGTAAATATGTGTAGCGTCTTGACTGCAATTTCTTCTAAGGCCTTGTTTTTTGATGCTTGAGACCATTTCATTCTGCCAAGGATATCCAACTTTCGGAGCTTCAGGTATGGTTCATGTAGACTGCAGATATTAGCACTATCACTTTAAAAATGCATCTACGATGGTGATGTCATCGTCAATCAAAGAGTTGCTGGCAGAGTAAACTCTACTGCAGGAATTTCGGAGGAAGAGGAGTTAACTGCTATCATTCCTGGCTAAGAATCACTGCTTTCAAAGCATCTATGCGGAGTTGTAAAGTCGCCCTTTCTCAATTGATTGTTTTTAAACCATTTATGGAGAAGGAAGAGGCAGAACTTTAAAGCTGCGGCAGAAATAGGGGGTGCGTTTATTAGAAATGGTGCGTAGTATAAAATTTAACCACGAATATTTTAAAATTACGTCAACAATCAATGGCCTTAAGTTTTTGCACATCAGTCAAAAGATGGGAATTGCATTCTTCCTGGGGAACATTGGCTATTAGAGTCCGCCAAAGTCTTTACACTGCAGATCGAAAATGCGGAAAAGACTGGTGCTTAGGTTACCGATGCAAAACTTCAAATTTCTACCATCATTTCTGTCGCCTATCCCAACCGTTGACGCAAGAGGACCTGAAGAGGGTGATGAAAACCTGAATTTGGAGATTTGGCGACAGACTCGCACTCAGCAGCTGCTTTTCTGAACCCATTTGCTTTGATCAGTACTGCCAACTATGAAAGACAAGTCGAGAAAATGATGTGTAAGCATTGTTATTTTTATATGTCTAGCGTCAAACGGAAAATGCACATGAAAAGGCTTTCAAGAATTTGAAATGGATTTCATGGATTTGGATCCTGAAAAACCGTCATTGAAGACGAAGTAGATTGGCTGAGGAAATGAGGCAAGTGAGCAAGAAAACATATCAAGAATTAGAAATGGAAACTTAAAATAAGAGCCATAATAAAATATGGACTATATGTTTTAATCTTATTTTGCTATAAATACAATTATTTTTTATATAACGCGCAAACAGATAAACAAATTTAAAAATTAGGTCAAAATTTTCAAAACTGATTTAAATATTCAAGAAAACTTTTTAATCTGACATTTTTAAGGTTAATGCCTAATTTTAGGCTGACTTACCATGTTTTTGTACATGGGCCGTGGCAAAAACAGACTCTATTTGCACTTTTATGATCATTTTCGGAATCATGTCTAAGGTGAGTGAGTGCGCGTTTCCCCGGGGCTTGGAGTTGAGATGCGCACACCCACATACCTTAGACACAAATCACTGAAAGTGACTCTGGATGCATGAAAAACATGCATACCACAGTTTCTTGATGCGGTAGGCCCCAGTTAACAAAACTATGTTCAACATCTTATTGTGAGTGGGCCCTTTAAAAGGCCCTTAAAGTGGACCCTTTTTGTCCGTTGCCCTCCCTATACAACCCTCTATCCCTCTTTAAATTGCTTTTCTAAGCTTTTCATAGCAAAATTTTGGCTCAAAAATGGTTTTCAGACACTCCTCAAAAAGTCGGGGGGTATATCAAAAAGGTCCGAGGATAGGGAGGGGTATATCGAAGTAGCGCCGAAAAAGGTATAAGTATTTGTAGGAAGAACACCATTTCAACTAATAAACAACCAAATTGCGAAAATCCGTGCCATCTGCGAGTCCAAAATAGAGTATGCACCTATCAAGGACCAACTGCTTTTAGACGTCATGAAGGTTTTTTCCACTTTTCACCTAATTCTCGACCAGAAAATTACTGCAAAACCAATTCAGCGCTGCCTAGTCAGGAATGTGAGAGAAAGAGCTTCAGTGGAGGAACTGTTGAATCATGACTATTTAAAAGACTAAGAATGTGTGTGATTGTATAAATAGATTTCGGTTTGCAAGTAAATGTTAAAAGGGAAGTGTTTATAATTTTTATTAATAAATGAGGAGTCAAACTAAATAGACAAATACAGCAAACTTTCTTCCAGATATTTGGGCCTGTTTGTGATTTCAATTAGAAATTTGAATTGAATTATGAAACCACTAATTTTGTACAATACATACCCTATTTACTCTAATTATACCCCATGGGGATACTTTTTCAACCTCCCGAAAATTGGAAATTTTTAAATTTGATCTCGAGATTTTCGGGTGGAAAAGTATCACAGGAAGATATGAACAAAGCACTGTTGAAATTTGTCGTCACTTCTGGTCAGCCAATAAACCTGGTGGATGGTCCTCGCTTCATCAATTTCATTCAAGAATCTTTTCGAAAGCTTGCGTAACTATAACTACCTCTGAATTTCTGCTTTCCTTAATTGTATTAGCCTTTATTTGTTCGGCATGAAAAATATGGTAAGACAGTCGAAGAATATAAATATTTACTTTTCTAACGTTCTGCCATGAAAGTGGCCCCTTCCCCTCCCAATACAGCCATCAATCCCTTTAAAATTCAAAAGGCGCCAATTTAAATTTTTCAAATTTTGGCTAAAAAACCATGATACCCCCTGTGGATCGAATTTTATTTCTCAGAATTAAAAAAACAGCCGGCTTTCTCAAGGAATCGGGGTCGAGAAACACGAATATGATGTTATCTCCTCCATCTGATCACTCCCCGTGGGGGGGATTCTGAACTCAAGCCTTATGTTCTAAAACATTTTGTGTTATTTTAGTCCCCAAAAGCAAGTTTTTCAAAAATACTCAAAACATGGTAGAAACATCATAGAAAAATCTTAAGCGATTATTGGATTTTTTTCTGAAAGTTCATGGTATCCCTCTGTAGTTTTTGCTAAATTTGCAACAAAATTAAGCCTATTCGGGGTAAAATGAAAATACCGCATTTCCTCTAATAACTCACTCGGGTGAGTTATTTTTCGGATCCGTGAAAATCGGAAAAATTTCAGGTTGATCTCGAGATTTTTGGATGAATACTAAATCCTAAAAAGTGGAGTCGGTAGAGCTCGTGGGAGTTAAGAAAACGCAATAAACAGCGTTGCAAAATTGTGACTCTGAGCTGAGATATAGGCCCTCGAAGTTGAGGGGGTGAGTTATTAGAGGAAATATGGTATGTAAAATTAAGACATACAGATTACAACTGATACACTAAAAAATCTGTTTTATTAATTGTCAATCACATTCCTTTGCTACATTCCCTTTTATTAGAGTTTTGGTAACAAGTGATAATCTGGACGATGTTGTTAACACAGCTGCCGCAGATCTCACAATAAACTACCGTTCTTTTTTTCAGTGCATTAGCGCAGTATTTACACATGTATATATGGGCACAACCTACAACTTTACTTTAGTAAAACTAGACATACTCTTAGATAAAACTCACTAGACACAATGCAGTTAGCCACATTTTTTGAGCACAGCCTGCAGTCTTCTACAAACAGTCTGGCTAGGTCTTCTTTTCCCACCTGTACGACCTGTTGTTGGCTAGTCAGTGGGCAAAAGCACTCAGGACACTTGAAAATCTCTTTGCTACATGCCAGACAGCAACACCAATGGCCACAAGGAAGAAAAACTGTGTCAGCCTGTCTGTCGCCACACTCATGACATCTAGGTATGCAATGAAATTTTGTGTTCATTACAGTTCTTTGAAGCTGTATGGGACTTTCAGAAGTAGTTGGAGAAGATGTAAGAAGAGGTATTAAATCTTCATCTATGCTTCTTTTTAAAATAGTCATGGTGAATAACACTTCTGCTACAGCTATAAATACTGTAAAAATGTTGACTGTAAAGTACTTTGTATAAAGTTAACTGTAGGGTAAGAAATCAAATATGGGGACTGTTTAAAGCCTGCTTAACTTTGAGAATTTTTTCAGCCAATCCAAGAAAAAAAATCGACACAAATCACAATAAAAATAAAAATTTTGAGGGAAATGGGAAAAGGCAAGAAACTTATAAAACCGTAATTTTGTAAACATGCTTTTTAATTTCAGATAGGGCTACTTTTTTGGCTCAAATTGGGATGTACAGCCTAATGTCTGAAATTGGCCGCCTATTTCAACATTTAGTAGAGTTAGATAGCTCATTAGAAAGCCAAAATCCAGGGTTACATGCTAGTTAAAAAAAAGTTAAACATTTACAATGCAGTTAAAAGAAAAACAAAAATAAAATTTACTGATGAAATTCAGTAATTTAATGGTGAAATTCATACTTTTGAGGGCGTACTTCAGTTACAGCCTTGAAAAAATTCACTTGTAAAATAATTTATAATTATAGTGTGGGACAGTTCGCATAGACAAAGGAATACCAAGGCCTAAAATAAAATTTGTGTTTGTACAACTAAATAAAACCATATGGTGAAGTCAACTCGTGAGAGTCTGTCTGAGAGGAGGAGGCTGTCTTCTCCTTTTTGCGCATCCTATCAAACCGCCAGTTCTCGCTCTGAGCTGTCAATGTCAACTCAAATGATTGAAGGGAAACAACTGTTTCTTCCCTTCTTATTTCAACAATACACATGCACTACAGGTTTTAATTAAAGCAATTAAAGCTGCGACTCTGCGTGCTCATAGGCTCTATCCAGACAAATACTTTCGGAAAATTATTATAGAAAATATCGCGTGACAAGTTCGATAATTTATCGAAAATGTCTAGTTGTAAATGGTCAAGTCGCTGAAGAAAATACCGGATTTCAAGGAGGACGTTTATTAGAGGAACTCCCGTGTTATAGCCAAAATGGTTATAGCCGAAAATAGTTCTAGCTTTATCTGGTTCTAGCTAAAAATTCTAGCTCGGTTTTAGCCTTCATTTTCAATTTTTTTATTTCCTATATAGTATTAGAAGGAGAGCCCAAGGTATTGTATCATAAACAAATTAAAAATGAAAGGCTGAAACCGTGCTATCATTTTTGGCTAGAACCGGATAAAGTTAGAATCATTTTTGGCTAGAACCGGATAAAGTTAGAATCATTTTTGGCTATAACTATTTTGGCTATAACATGGGGGAGCCGGAAAAACGATAAATAAGAATTACTTACGCACCAAAAACAAGATTATTTTAACACAAGAATTCCTGACTGTAACGGCGGACTGCCTGGGGATTTTCAGGGGGCGGCTGGAGGTTTATTTGAAAATTCAACGTCGGTGGCGCAGTGGATAAACGTTTGTGTTTTATGTCCTAAAATAGGTCACAGGTTCGACCGTAGTGCGCAGAACAGATAAATATATGTGAACCGATAAATTTATCTATGAGATAAAATGCCCATCGATTTGACAGATAAATTTTGTCGGGCAGATAAAATTTTATTTTTATATATATTTATCGGAAAATTAAACGATGGGTTTCAATATGAAAAACAAGGGACCACAGGCGCCTATCGGCGCCTCTATAGTATTTCGAAATTTCAATGAGGGGCTATGACTTCATTCATAAAAATAGGTATATCCCCTATTAGAACTCATTTTTTCGCCTGTTCTTTTTTTAAAACGAAACATTCTGGGGAACACGATGGTGTTAGCGACAAAAGTGATTTCGCTATCTACGACCCGTTCTGGCCTTCGAAGTAAAAAAGCGTTACCCACCCACCCACACATGCCAAATACTATATAAAATATTTCAGAACAATGCCAAGCCAGGACAATTCAAACATCAACCAATAACATTTCATCATCTCCAACATCTTGAATATTTTCTTCATTTTTGGAAAATACAGCTCCTTCTTCGTCGTCTCGACCATCGGCTGCCATTTGCTCTATCCTGATGTTCCTCGGTAGCTCCAGACTTTTTGTTCCAATTGACATTTCTGGCTTGAAGCACGCGATTTTGTCGTCCCGGCGTTGTCAGAGCACATACTGAAGGAAATAAAATACAGCAATCAAACAAGAACAAAAATTGTTGGAAAAAACCTTCGAACGACTTCATGATCATTTCCTTAGATAATTCTTGTCAGACTCGATCTACCAATTCCAAGACAACTTCCAATGCTGGTGCTTTTGGATTCCCGGCGGCTGTAAACTCTTGACGGTCCCCATTGCTCATCCCCACACATAAGCATCCCACACCAGTAACCATTTTCCACTGAAGAGGCCTCCACCGATTACTTGCCCTAGGAAATCGTCCGTTGACGTGTCGTCCATCCAAACAGACCCGGCCCAGTTGATTACTAGTTTTCTTTTAAATTGTTTCACGATTGCTGGCACCGGACGCTTTCTCTTGACCATGACGCAAGGCAGGAGCTTTTTCCAATCCGACCGAGTGGTGAGGCATGCTGTGACACGCATCTTCTCATGCCCTGTAGTAACCACCGTTACCTAAACAGCCAAGATTAATACAATCAAGTATTTTATGCACAAACACTCACATCCTTTGCTCCTCTTGTATCGATGCACGTATTTTCTGGACAGTCGAACCAAACAGCGGTTCCATCCATGGCGAGAATCGAATTGAGTTTAACAGCATTGCGTCTCTTTTCCACATGCACTATGAACTTGGCAACGACCAGATTTTGAAAAATAAACGGGGCCCTCTCTAATAAACGGGCCCTGTGCGCGACGGTTGAAAAATAAACGGGCCGGCCAGTTTAATAGAGTAAATACGGTATGTTTGGAGCTCCTGTGATATTCGTGCTCATTAGGTCTAAAAACCCCAGATAGCCTTTCGTTACAGTCAGAAATTCTCATGTTAACCAAACATTAAATGAGCACGACGACCACCACTTTTCAGATTTGATGTCAACACGGCAGTTGTTGACGCTGTGGTTCCAAGTTTGCGTAGGCCGTAAAGCCCCAAAAGAGCCAAAGCTGTATATCGCAGCCTAGCGCAAGCGGATTTAATTTTGCACTCGTAGTTTCACCACCACAAACAAATTGTCAATATGGACAGGATAATCCAACAATACTCACAGACGCCTCTATACAAAATCTAGAAAAAAGTTTATATAAATAAAAGAGATAAAAATGATTCACAAGTTGCGTGACAAGAAATTTAAGCTTTTGTTTTGGATTGACAAACAACACCTTTTTTATCTATTTATTCTAAAAGGCTGCTTTAGTATTTGGATAGTATTTAATTATGCTGCCCAAAATTTTCAACTCTGCTCTCAAATCAAATACGCTGCCATAAATTTTAATTCTATTTGAATTTTGGGTGCAAATTTGATTTGGCTTAAAGGGGTGGTACATTTTATAGTCCAAATGGTTCAAATGGTCCACTACGAGCATGCATACTTTTTTTTGCTATTTCCTGATTGATTTTTCTTTTTTTTAGTTCGTGATACTATAGTACAGGGTTCCCAGATCTGCTGGACTGAAAATCAGCGAATTTTTTAAAATCATGTTTTTCCATTAAAATTTTGCAAAGAATCGTTAAAAAAGTGTTAAAAATCATATTTTTTAGAACTTTTGATATCAGATAACAAGTTTTCATTGTTGAAACGCACCTCACAAGTGCACGAAAGTTAAAATTTGGTTGAAGAAGGCATTTTTGACTTTTTCTGCCATAAGCAAGTTTCTAGTATTTGTCTACTGTAAGGAGCATAAAAAGTAAAAGCAGTCACAAAAAATGGACACCGTGATAAACAGTATCTTTCCAACTAATTTAAAAAGCCCTAGAATTTATTATTATTTTTCTAATGTTGTGACAGCAAATTCTCCGGTGAATTCGCTGACAAATTGTGCTGACCTCTGTCCACGGTCCCAAATTTTGCGGCCCACGCGTGCTCGGAAAAATTGTGAAATTCTTTTTTAACGATTTTTAAAATACATGCTTGGGCCGCACTAGGCCTTTTTTTTGACTGAACTTGTTTAAGAATGAAAAATATGGTTTTGTATGAGACAAATAACTAACATTAGATAGAAGAATCGAAACAGTAAGCAAACATCAGCAAAAGTCAGCAAATATTTCAAAAATCAGCGAAGATGGCAACCCTGCTATAGTATCAAAATATGGAAATTAGTAGCCAGGTGGCGGAGCACGAAAAAATTACGGATAAGCTCAGCTTTTTACTAGTAGAATTTTTGCAATTAGAAAAGTTGTCGCAGCGATGATTATAGTTTGATAAATTGCTGATTTCTTGGAGAATTTTTTTTCAAGTGAGAGCTTCATTGCTGCCCTCAGCTACAGTGGACCATCCTTTACGGCAGCAATATTTTAGAACTTTGTTTTGCTGATCCGCCCGATTTTACATGATGTGAACATAGCTATATGGATATATAGCTATGTGGATATGATACAGTCATGCCTCGGTATATCGGCTCTTTTTTTGCTTTTGTGCTCTACCACCTGGCTATTAATTTCGATCTTTTGATACTATAGTATAAATTATACTATAGTATAATTCGAACCATTCGGACTATAAAATGTACCACCCCTTTAAAAATTTCGAAAATACGATTAGGGACAAAATTCAGAATATATTCTAATGGCTCGAATTGAATCGCGTCACAAAAGTCTGAATTTTACCAGTAGATTTTGTTTTGGCATTTTTCTTTAAACTGTTTTTGTAGTTTGTGAACTTTTTAGTAGTTCTGGATCTCGGCTTTCTAATGATACAGTCGACGCTCGATATGAAAAACCCCGATACAACGAACTCTCGATATAACGAACAAATTTTTAATGTTTATTTGGCCAACCAGTAAAATGACTACAGTTGCCGTTCGATATAACGAACGCTCGATTTAGCTAACCGTAGTGGCTGTTCCCCAGGGGGTTCGTTATATCGAGCGTCGACTGTATATAAATATTCAGTAATTATTAAACTCTGCTGAATGATATAAAGAATATATAGATCAAAAGGTTTAAAAAAATTGACAATTTTTTGGGACAACACGGAAAAATGCACCTTTTGGCGAAAAAGTGACACCTTTTTCAGTTTTAGTCAAAAAGGCAAAAATGTGCCGCATTTTGTGAGGGTTTGTCCTGTTTTTGTTTAAATTTATGGTTGGTTAACCATTTTTTCTGTAGCAAATAGTTTTTTTTGTGGCAAAAATGTCTTTTTCTAGCTACAGTCGAACTCCGATATAACGCCACCAAATAGCGGTCCCCAGGGGTGGCGTTATATCGGAGTTCGACTGTAATTTAATTTTTTGGCAAATTTATTTTTTTTGTGGCAAATTTTTTTTTGTGGCAAATCTAATTTTCGCCTGTAGCCGTTCTAAATGAGGTTTTAAATTCTAAAAAACTCGATTAATTTATGATAATTGTGATATGTACTGTGTTCAGAGTCTACCAGAGACTTAGGCTGCGTGATTTACAGTTGGATTTATTGCAGGTAAGGTGGCTGGGTCTTTTTTTAAGTTCAATCTAACACATCAAATTTAATAAACCTGGCACTTTAGGCGCTTATTCCAATGCTTAACAACTTCCGATTTATACTGTAATTCCTCTAATAAGCCTACCCCCTCAAAAACACCCCACACCTTCATCAAACCCACCCTTTAGAGGGAAGTCTGAAATATTCCACCACTTTGAGAAGGAGAACACTTCAGTCTATACCTTTCAAGATTTTAACTAACTTCCAATGTCGAGAAAAAAAAGTTGATCAAAATTGCCGAGTACAAGTCGGATCTTCTGCCCCGTGGAGGAGCCAACTGACTACCATCTCTCAAGAAAACCTAAGCTCTAGATCTGGTTAACCCAAAAAAATAGTGAAAAACAAAAAATTCGGTTTTTGGTCTAAAAGACCGAAAATAGTTAAGCGGATTGACAGTTCTACCTATTTTTTCAGTTTTTAAAATTTAGGATAAATAAAAAAGCCTACCACCTCATTTTAAACGGCTACAGCCAAAAATCGAATTTGCTACAGAAAAGAGTAAATTTGCCACAAAAAAAGATTAACCTTCATAGTTTAGATGATTTGTAACTGGTTATGCATGTCTAGTTGTTTTTTGGTAATAAAATGCAAGCGGATATAAAGCAGAACAAACTCTTACAAAAGGTGGCACTTTTTCACACAAATGTGGCACTTTTTCGCCAAGAGCTGGCATTTTTACGTATCGTCCAATTTTTTTTCAAAACCTCTTAACCTCTACATTTTGGAAAACATTGAGCAGAAACTGATATCTCAATAAAAATCCAAGATTCAAGGCTACATGGCAGTATAAAAAATAACAAAAACTAAATGAAAAGCGTGAAAATAAAATTGAAAGAGAAGTTGAAATTCAGATTTATGAGGGCGCACTTTAGTTACAGCCTATCTAAATTTGTGTAAAAAGACGGCCAGTACTACAAAAAGGCGGCCACAGATTAGGCGTTACATTTCGATTTGAGCCATAAAAATTAGTCCTATCTAAAATCGAAAAGCATATTTACAAAATTACTGTTTTATAGGCTTTTTTTTCTATTTTGCCTCTAGAATTTCAGTTAAATTGTAATCGTAGTGCGCAGAACTAATAAATTTGTCTGAACCGATAAATTTATTTATCAGATAAAATACTGATCGATCTTATCTGCTAGATAAAATTTTGTCGGCCAGATAAAATTTTATTTTTATACATATTCATCGGAAAATTAAAAATGGATTTCAATAGGAATAAAAATGTTTGATGGGTTTCCAAAATTGAATTTGGTATCTCCCAGAATTTTATTTTGGAAACCTATCAAACATTTTTTTTTATTTATTTTTATATCAAACATTTTTATTTTTTATTCCAATTGTTCTAATATATTTTTCACAATGAAACCCATCTTTTTATTTCCCCAATGAATAAATGAAAAATAAAATTTTATCTGACAGACAAAATTTGGAGCACTTAACCTTGACCCCCTTCACTCAATTCAGCTTGGGGGACCAAGGCAAAAAAAATTTTTTTACATTTGTCAAAACCAATAACTTTTTGCACAAAAAGTGTAAAATAAGTTGTTTTTCAGTCTTTTTAATCATGTTTACGCAAAATAATTATTGGTATTTAAAAGTGTAAAAAAAATTGCCTTGGTCCCCCAAGCTGAATTGAGTGAAGGGGATCAAGGTTAAGAGCTCCAAATTTTGTCTAGCGGATAAAATCGATCGGTATTTTATCTGATAGATAAATTTATTGGTTCAGATAAATTTATCTGTTCTACGCACTACGATTGTAATCTTTGGCGAGTGTTCACCCCTAACTTGTGATCAAGTAGTTGCCATGAAACCCTACACAAATCAATTTGTGCATCCCTGCTTCCTATTCCTTCTTTTGCTCCTATCCATCGCAGTTCAAGCACAACAAGTCAAGGAAGTGGAGATAGACACCAATGAGCAGCAGGTTGTTCACTTTAAGGGTTGGAACACATGTCCTCTGTTCACTTTCCAGTTAGCTAGCAAAAACACCAATCTAGGGTTTGGGTCACGCAACAACAACACATGTTTTAAGTTGTAGTTCACATAAAAAGTGTTTTGATCACTTTTAGCTGGCTAAATCACGTGGCAAAACACCCTTGTGTAAAAAGGATCACATTGAATTGCAGCACCAAATTACTGACATTCAGCAACCTAATTTATTTTTTGCAGCACCTTTTTTAAATCTTAGTCAAAAATGATGAAATCCGACACCTAATTCCCTATTTATGATTTTTCCAGGTAAATTTTGTGTGGGAAATCATAAATTTCAATAATCATTTTTAATTTTATTGTGCGTTTTGATGAAAAAGTCGACAAAAATTATTTTGCTTGGCTTTAGATAGGCGAAAAAAAGAAATTACAGGGTGACCAGAAAGGGGGTGACCGGGTGACCAGTTTTTTCAATGCTTATCTTTTATATTTAAAGTCAAGATAAATCTTATCATTTAATATGAATGTGTACCCCTTAGGGTCCTTTTCATCAGGTATTAGGTTGTCTCAAAAGTTCGCACCGTTTCACAGTCCAACGTTCAAATAAAGCAAAATTTCAAATTTTATTCAAAACAAAGCATAACAATTAATCAACAAAATAATCTCCATCAAATTCCACAACTTTCTCCCAGCGTTCTTGAAGACGACTGATTCCCTTGACATAAAATCCGGCTGGCTTTGAAGAAAAGAAACGATCCCAGAATCAGCCCAGAATCAAACAAAAACAAGATAACGTGGCGAACATGATTGCTATCCATCTAAAAACAATAAACAATATGAGCTGAGCAAAAAAAATAAACAAAAAACTGCAAAATAAACACAGAGAACTTTTTAAAACTGTACAAAATTTTCAACAGGGGGACCAAGGCAACGCGGTGCGAACTTTTGAGACAACCTAATATTTCACTCTTTCAAAAATCTCAACGAAACATGGCTGAATTGCGCGCTGGAATCATAAGGCTTCATGAGCAAGGATTTTCTGGGAGAGAAATTGCGCGAATGCTGAATTGCTCCCAATCTCTAGTCTCCAAGGCTATCCGTCGATTCGGTAGGGAATGGATTTCACAAATTTCACATTTCACGTACAGCCATGTAAAAGCAAGTATCCAAAAAGTGAAAAATGAGAAAATTAGAATTTAACTTGAAAAATAAAAAATAAGGTAACAACTAGGTTTGTCGAAGCGAAGGGAAATCAAAAAAATAACCTAAAATGTCTGAACGCTCTTCAAAAATTTCGAAACCTTGACAGCCCTAGTAGCAACACATCGTGAAAATTTCACCCAAAACGTTTTCCAAGTTTTTTTGGAGTCATATACAGAAAATCATTAATTTTTAACAAAAACTAAAAAATTTTAGTGCTAATTTTGGTGGGAGGTGAGTTTGGTATACGCCCAAGTGTAGTAACTTTTTTTTCAGGGTGGTAAACGTGTGCATATACGAGTGCTAAACCTGTGTTGGTAGCACCAGGAGGAGGCTATTGACGCTCCTTAAGAGGAACGTCAAGTCACAAAACCACAATTGACAAAACAACCATGACATTTTGCATTTACACCTTAGACCCTAGTGACCCCCTGCATAAAAAATTACCAATTGTTGCTTTTTGATTTCAAAAACTTTTGTGCGAAAAATATAGTGGTATTGTTGTTAGGACCAGCAAACCAATAGTTCATGGCCACCAAAACCTCCATTCGACTTTATGGCTCCGAACGGAACTATTCCTTCGAACACGGGTCCTTGGACTTCATTCAAAGGCTGGGTGGGCCAGGTCAAACAAAACACTGCACATATTTTCGGCAAGGCCGGCAATGATATAGGTGAATCTATTATTTTTTTTATCAATCCCCACTATTAACCCAATTTTTCTTACAGAGACTTTAGCCTCCTCTGCCTCAAAAGTAATCCAAAACAAAACTCAGGAGCTAGGCCAGACCATTGAACGTCACGTTGGACACCAAAACCGCAGTTTCCAGAATGGAACCAAGGTATTGGAAGCACTAGGAGGAGGACTGGCTAATTTGACTGGAACCCCTCTTCGAGATGCCGCTCCTGAGGATAATGAAGGTGTTGAGCAGGAGCCAGAAAAACAAAAATGAATTACTGATAAATATTTTTTATTCTGTTACAAATGACACAAATATTGATTGCCACATAAATAAAGTTTTTTTGTCGGAATGTGACTAGCATAAAAAGAGGGCTTGTTACAATTGCAGGAAAAAATCAGTTTTTGGCGGATAAGATAGAGCTTCAGATTGTTAGAAAAAAGAGACAAAGCAGGTAAGTCAAGAAAATAAATTTGCTTTTAGTCCCGGCTGCGATTTAATGTCAAATTTTTACATAAATAATTCAATTTACATAAATACTTTAATTAACTTTAAAAAATACTGGTTCTAGTATACAATCAGGTTCCATAATATGCCTTGCTCCCCCCTGTTGTTTTTTCTCGAAAAACAGCTTGGTCTCCTCGAAAATTTTTGTTTTTTTTTGTTCCGAAAAACAATAGGGGGACAAGCTGTTTTTCGAGAAAAACAACAGGGGGGACCAAGCTGTTTTTCGAGAAAAAACAACAGGGGGGACCAAGCTGTTTTTCGAGAAAAACAATAGGGGGGACCAAGCTGTTTTTCGAGAAAAACAATAGGGGGACCAAGCTGTTTTCGAGAAAAACAATAGGGGACCAAGCTGTTTTTCGAGAAAAACAACAGGGGGACCAAGCTGTTTTTCGAGAAAAACAATAGGGGACCAAGCTGTTTTTCGAGAAAAACAATAGGGGACCAAGCTGTTTTTCGAGAAAAACAATAGGGGACCAAGCTGTTTTTCGAGAAAAACAATAGGGGGACCAAGCTGTTTTTCGAGAAAAACAATAGGGGACCAAGCTGTTTTTCGAGAAAAACAATAGGGGGACCAAGCTGTTTTTCGAGAACAAAAACAACAGCGGGGACCAAGCTGTTTTTCGAGAACAAAAACAACAGCGGGGACCAAGCTGTTTTTCGAGAAAAACAATAGGGGGACCAAGCTGTTTTTCGAGAAAAACAATAGGGGGACCAAGCTGTTTTTCGAGAAAAACAATAGGGGGACCAAGCTGTTTTTCGAGAACAAAAACAACAGCGGGGACCAAGCTGTTTTTCGAGAAAAACAATAGGGGGACCAAGCTGTTTTTCGAGAAAAACAATAGGGGGACCAAGCTGTTTTTCGAGAACAAAAACAATAGGGGGACCAAGCTGTTTTTCGAGAAAAAAAACAACAGGGGGACCAAGCTGTTTTTCGAGAACAAAAAACAACAGCGGGGGACCAAGCTGTTTTTCGAGAAAAACAATAGGGGGGACCAAGCTGTTTTTCGAGAAAAAACAACAGGGGGGACCAAGCTGTTTTTCGAGAAAAAACAACAGGGGGGACCAAGCTGTTTTTCGAGAAAAAACAACAGGGGGACCAAGGCATATTATGGAACCTGATTGTATACTAGACCCAAAATACTTCAAAGGACCATGGTTTTTGCTCGCAGCGGCATGTGCAAAATTTGAATTGGCGGGGGACAGTTCTCTTTTGAGTCGTTTGAAATTACTCATAAGAGTACAGCTCTAGACGAGAAAGAACTGTCCCCCTAGCCTATTCAAATTTCACATACACCGCTGCGTCCAAAAACCATGGTCCTTTAAAATATTTTTTGAATTTCGCATCTTTGCAATTTTTGGGCTGTTTGAAAAAATGGTGTATGGCCAGTTGGCCAGTGTTTTTAATTTTTTCTGATGTCACCTAGACGCTAAGCTTTCTTCAGGAATATGAATCACAAAAAAGATTTTAGGAAAGATGCTTGGTTGCTGAGATATAGCCTGAAGTTGGATGCTCGTCATATAAAATGTTGGCACTCAAACTTTTGGTCATATCTCGGCAACAATAACAACATATTTTTGAAATTCTGTTTCGTAATAAAAATTCGTGAGGAAATTTCAATTACTGCAAGACATCAGAATTTTTTTTTCACATAAAAAGGTACATTTATTTAAAAAAGTTTTAAGAAATTTCAAATTAGTAAGATTTTTTGTGAAAAATCCACTACCTAAGCTTTTCGTTTTTTATATGTTACATAAAAGATATCGCAGCCCTGCTTTCAGAACATTTAGTATTTTTTTCTTTTTTCTTGAACTGCTCCATTCACATGATTGCACAACTCTTTCGCTCCTTGGAGTCCAGGTTGGCGGCATACCTGAGCTTGCGCAACTTTCCTGCCGGTTTGTAGTTCTTCAAAAATTCCAGCTGCTTTTCGTTGAAAGCTCCACGGCGATTTCTAAAACCATATTCAAAATTAATTTGTTTAAAGGTTCTTTTCATACACGGCAAAATATTTTTTATTTACATTTATCAAAGTTATGTACTAACAAAAATATATTTATTGTAAACAAGGAAGAAATTTATTAGGATTGTTTACGCGCAATAATCCCAACAATTTTTGTATGGGATTATCCTATCATTTTTTTATATAAAGTGCAATTGTATAACAGATTTTTTTCTAGTCTCAGTCTCACACCCTCAAAGTTAGGTCCGATTGTTTAAAATGTTGTTGTCTTTGGTTGTTTAGTCCGAAATATCGTGATTTCGATTTGCCTATCGTTTTTCCCAAATCCTTACGTTGCCATAAAGACCACGGCTCTCGTTTATCCCACACCTGATTTTTAAAAAGAGGTGTCGGATAAACGAGAGACGCGGGTCTTTATGGCAGCGTAAAAAGATTTGGGAAAAACGATCGGCAAAATCAGAATCCTTGCGATATTTCGGACTATAACAACCAAAGACAACTGGAAAAACATTTTAAAAATTGGCTTAAAAAGTGTCGGACCCTAACGAATTTGAGGGGGTGTCGGATAAACGAGACTAGACTGTACAAATAAAAGTAACTATAAACTTTTTATGATATTTTGGTCTTATTAAAAATAATAATGAGTCAGAAAAGCATTTGACTAAACTTTCAGAAAAATTGCCATTCAGTCAAAAATGCAATACAAAAACAGAGACACAACAACTTAGTTAATTAAAGGTTTTTTCCATGAGGTTTATGTGGTTGTTGTTGACATGCATTTATTATTTGAAAGTAGGCGTTCTAAGAACCAATAAAAGTTTTTTGGATAACTAGTTCTTAATATGCTCAAAGTGTCATAAGACCTTAAACTATTATCCTGGTAGGATACAAGAGATTAGTCTAAAAGTGCTTCAAGCACAACTTTTAAGCTTCCAATATCCGTTAATTAGCTGGTTGAAAATTGTAAAAAAACAAGATGCGCAGACAATGAAACCGTAAAAATAAGATGTAAAAGGGATGAGCTCAGGTGACAATCCAATTTCATGCTTTTTCAATATTTTCATAAAAGTATCATGTTTTGTAAAAAAACAAGTTGGCATTCTATTAGAAAATCACGAAATCTCAAAACCATGATTTCAGCCAAAAAATCATGACTTTGAGCAAAAATCTCTAAATTAGACAAATTGATCTGAGCAGTCAAGTAGAATAGTAAATCAAATAGAGTAGCCGCAATAGTTTAGAAAACATAAGGCACCATGATTGGTATTTTAAAAAAATATTGATAAAAAAACCCTCTTACAAAAACTACCTTTTTGGCCTACCAGTCTTACCTAGGCCCCTATCCTAGCGTTAATTCCATTTTTATGATTTTATGTGTTAATTCTTACATTAAATTTCAAAGACAGTATAACCTACGTTCTTATGAGGAAAAGCGCATCCTGCCACGGCATCCCAGCTTCTAGCAAAGCAATGCCAACCAGCACCGGTGCCCTTCCCAGTCCTGACACGCAGTGCACTGCAATAGCTTTCTCATTGTTGTTGGCGGGTAGTGACGAGACTTGTATAATCTGAGCAGCCGAACTTCGATTCTCAGGTGGTGGAGGTGCTGGAGGTGGTGATGGTGTGATCGAATCGAAGGAATCTTGCACCAAATTTAACCACTTCTCAATAACCTCTTGCTGAATTCATTGTGACTTTAAAAGGGCATGTCAGGAAATTGATGCTTACAGGTGGTGGAGATCCATCAGCATATTCCCAATCCTTCACCTCGATTCCATAGGTCTTCAATAGGCCACTGGAATAGGTGGGCTCGCTGCAAAAAGAAAAAAATTGAGTTTTGAAGCAAGAAAGTGATTTTTATTGACTCACCAGACACGTACCACTGTCTTCACTCGATTGCGTTGAAGCTCCTACAAATTAAAAAGATAAATTAGATGTTTTAAAGAGTTCTTAAACTGTTAACCAAATGTTTAGACCATAAAGTTGCAAAAACATTGTTTCTTAAAGACTTCTTTCTTTAAGAATTAAGACTTTTGGCGCTAGTATAGAATACCCCCCCCCCAAATCAGACGTTCTAAAAATCGTTGTAACTATCCTTTGGACCAACAAGTTTAGGCTTAGCCCTTAGGCTTAGGGGTAGGCCAGCGTATGGAAGTTGTGACTAATAAGTGTTTTACGCACTTTTTCTGGGGTCTGGAACATATATTTGGGTGCTCTTTACTTAGGCTTAGGGTAGGCCAGCATATGGAAGTTGTGACTAATAAGTGTTTTACGCACATTTTCTGGGGTCTGGAACATATATTTGGGTGCTCTTTACTTAGGCTTAGGGTAGGCCAGCATATGGAAGTTGTGACTAATAAGTGTTTTACGCACATTTTCTGGGGTCTGGAACATATATTTGGGTGCTCTTTACTTAGGCTTAGGGGTAGGCCAGCATATGGAAGTTGTGACTAATAAGTGTTTTACGCACATTTTCTGGGGTCTGGAACATATATTTGGGTGCTCTTTACTTAGGCTTAGGGTAGGCCAGCGTATGGAAGTTGTGACTAATAAGTGTTTACGCACATTTTCTGGGGTCTGGAACATATATTTGGGTGCTCTTTACTTAAGTTTTAGAAGGCATAAGTTTTGGAGGGGGGGTATTCTATACTAGGGTCAGACTTCTTTGTTTTTTTGTGTACATTTGGGTGTAATTTGTAACTTTGTGAGCGATAGTCGGCCATTTTTCACTCACTGGAGCTTGGCGAAAATGCAAAGTGAAATGCGAAGTGCTCCAAAAATTAATAGCGTGAATAGTGTTTGTGCGAAGTACACAGAAAAAGCGATCAAACAGTTATTTTACAAAAAACCACCTTGATGAAAGTGTCTAGGGCAAATTCACTTGGACGGTCAGTGATAAGAAAGCGCATTTTGCCTATATTGAAAAAATATAAATTGCTTGTAAAGCAAAATAATCGCTTACCAAACTTAATCTCACTCATAGCTGGCTTGAAATAGGTCTGGTTCAGGTTTTTGACCAGAGTGGGCGAACCACAAAGAGCTGCAGGCATTGTGCCAGCAGTCATGTTTGCAGCAACACAATACAATCAGTCACAGTAAATACAAGACAAGAACAGTAAATTAGGCGAACAAATTTGAAGAATAGAGCTGATGATTTCGGACTGATCTCAGAATCCTCAGCTTCTTTTTGCTACTTGCAAATTAGCCAAAGTCTTCAGGTACCTCTAAGCGTGTTGAGCACGGCACCACTCTCCAGCAGAGCTGAAAAAAAATTGTTGTCTGCAAAATAAAATAGCAGCTGATAGGGAAAAATTTTTCTGTGACGACACAAGGTATTAATCTTATTGCTTTTCAATAAGTTTAATGGAATTAGAAATAGCTACATGTACCAAAACTACTTACTGATTGACAACTTTGGCAGCAACGATCGCTCCAAAAACCATTACACGACTGAAATCCTGCGGTTCTAATTGTGGCGATAAAGAAAGCGGACGAAGATTACTCTGAAAGTTTGCACGTTAATTATTGATTAGTTGAAAATAGGAAAATAAAAACGCGAGATGACATAACATTTATTTTTAAATTGTGCTGCACGTTCTTTAAAAACTGACGTCAGAAAAGTTACCACCTGTTTTGCAGCTTATTCCACTAGCTACAATTGGGGTGGTAAATATATCTGAGAGCAGCCCTCAAAAGATCAACAACACCATACCAAGAACATGATTTTGAAATGCGGGGAGGAGGGGCTTGGTGAATTCTGAGAGGTTATATACCACGGCCCCAGCCCGTTAAAAAAACAGAAGCAGAAAACAGAATTTTGGAAAAAAACAGAACGCGAAAAACCCCAGAAAAACAGAAACCAGAATGCAAAAATATCACAAAAAATTTCAATTTTTTTTCAAAATCTTAGAAAAATTTTGTTTAGATTTTTTCTAGGGATGAAATTAGAGGTGATGACGGGACGAGATCCCGTCGGGATCCCGATCCCGCCCGATCTGATTTTGGTCCAAAATCCCGCCCGACCATTTCCCGAAATCCCGATCTCGATTTTATAGCATTTTCATCAATTATTAATTATTTGTTTAATGAATTCTGCTGCATTGTTTCCGCTTTTGTACGTTGCTTTACGTATGCTTATTTTCAGATGAGTGTTATTTAGAGCATCGATCTTTTTGCAAAGCTGTCGGCTTCTGAAGCGAAATGTGGAGTGTGCGGCAATGTCATCAAGATGTCGGGCGGTAGCATCGCCCGATTGAATGTTTGCTTATAAAGTGATGTTCATTGTTGTAAAAAAAAGCGTGAATAAATGATTTTTTAAACGGCTGCGTGTGTGCGTGGGGTAAAAGAAAGGTTGTTAAAGGCTACTGAGTGCAGAAATGATGCGACTAGTGGTAATTTTACACTTAGATTTGATATTAGCACAATCCCGAAATTTGTTCGAGATCCCGAATTTTATTTTCCAAAATCGTGATTCCGAAATATTTTTGGCTAAAAATCCCGTCCCGAAATCCCGCCCGAACCGGTTTCATCGCCTCTAGTTGAAATAAGACCGGTCCAAATCTTTTTCGAGAATATTCCCGGTCTAAATCTTTTTTTTTTCCGGTCCGATTCGCTCCAAATCTTTTATATCCGAAAAACCGAATTTATTCGACAAATCATAACAAATCAATCAAAATCGTTAAAGAACACATCGAAATTTTCATCAAAATATTTAGTTTCTTCTATTCTTTATGCTTTTTCCTCTGTTTCTTCCGCAATTTGTTCATTTGCAACCCGATTAAAGAGATCCGCGTGCTCCAGTATGAGATTGTGTTTGATAAACGTTACTTAGGAAGCCGTGTCCACATTCATTCTGAAATCGATCGATACAACTTCCAATTGAACTTCAAAAAAACCTGCTGCAGAGACTCGTGTGAATTCCACCTCTGATAGACCAGACTCTCTCTGTTGAAGCAGCAGTGATCGGGATGTTGCGGGACCTTGGAAAGCAGAGTTTCGCCGAAAAAAGCTTTCCACCACGTAAGTGCTTCCATTGAGGTGACAAAAGTATGCAGGCCATTTTTCGAGAAAAATCTCATAGTTTTCAAAAATTTTGTTCTCAAATTCAAATTTTTCATTTTCATTCATTTGTCTTGGACGGAAAACTGTTTTTGGCGCGAGTTGGCATTGCATAAACATTTTTCATTTGTCTCATAAACCATTCTTAGAGTAGATTTTCGGTGGGCACGAATTTGATGCCAAAAATTGTATGTTTCGGCGCTATTTGTTAATTTTCACATAGGATTGAATAGAATTGACTTCTATAGTCGTGATTGCTGAATATCTTTGGTTTTATTTTTCAACTTAAAAAAAAAGAAGAGCCAGAAGCAAGAGCAAGAAGAAGCGCGGCGCAAGAAGGAGCGAGAGAGGCTGGCGACGAAGCGAGGTTCGCAATTCTGATTTTTGTTTAACCCTAAATTAAGGATGTGGCCTTAACCACGTGCATACCCCACAAACACCAGAATGGGACCTAAACCACGTGGATACACCCGAACCACCAGAAAGTACCCCAACCACCAAGATGGGGCCCCAACCACGCGGATAACCTCCAACCACCAGGATAGGGCCCAAATCACCAGGATAGAGATCGAACCACAAGGTAAGTACCCGAGTAGGAGGGTTGGCGTGAAATTTGCAGGCAGGCACCCAGGAAGAGGGTAGCCAAGACGGGGGTATCCAAAGAAAGGGCAATCAGGGGGTATGTGGTGGATTAATATTCATCAAACTCACAAAATACGATAGAGGTGCCGATAGGCGCCTGCTGTCCCTAGTAAAAAATATTACTCTACTCCAAATTCCATTGCACTCCAAAGTAAATTAAAAGCAGGAATGCACTAGAACGAATGTCACCAGATACTCCATGCCACAAATGAATACCAGAAACCAGAGAACACAAACACAAAAATAAAAAGCCAAGCCAAAAAATTAACACCCAATATTTCGCACGACAAAGTAATGATGATAGGATGATATTGTCCAACCGAACAAATAATTTTTTTATTCAAAACAAAGCAAACCCACCAGAAAAAAGAGAATAAATATGTTTGTGAGTGTGCTTGTCCCGAGCAAAAGGGGTGGGCGAGAAATCGGAGTCATTTGCACACATACTCAACAGAAAATGGGATGCTGCTTCAGACACTAGCTGGCAAAGCAGATCTAGGCTAGCAGAGCAGGGGAGCCCAACAGCTTGTTTGAGAAGTGTGTCTCTCTAGCAGTCTTTGTGCCGTCTTTCAGCTAGACAAACAGGGTTGCTCCATCTTCGTGCGCGCGCGTTTTTTCGTCTTGCTATGTAGGCTAGACGATTGACCAAAGAGAGGGATAGAAAAAAGATGTAAGAGAAGTACATTGAGCAAACAAGCATTTTGGTTGTGATAGGGGAAAATGGGTATGATTCCGAGACGGCTATCGATTAGCGGCCCTTAAAAAAATAATTGCTAATTTTTAACAAAAATCGTTAATTTTTAAGGTAAAAGTTTTTAGAAAATTTCTTCATTACCAAACTCTCTTCCTGAATCTTAATCCGTAGAGATCAGATCGAAACTATTTCTATGGGCTGAGATATCCACTAAAGTAGGTAGGTGATGCAAAATTACTAGCTTATTTACTCAAAATATCTCAGCTCACAGAAATTGTTTTGACCTGATCTCAACAGATTCGGATTCAGCAAGAGATTTTAGTATTAATGATTGGAATTAATGATTGGATCAAAACTTGGAAAAGTTTCGGTTGCTCAACTGAAATCAAAGAGGCGGAATTGGTAGAGCTCATGGGTGTGCGGGAAGGCATGCAAATGCAAGGTAGCCAAACAGCATTACTCCCGCGGATCCATACCAAAACAAAGGAATTTTCTCTAGTATCCAGTTTTCCAGTTTTATTTTAGCACAAAATATCAGAACGCAATTAATTCTGATTTGCTATGATTTCAACTGAGAAACGGGAAAATAATTTTTATTGTCCAACCAAAAACAAATTAGGGTGCAAATCCATAGCCAAGCAAATGAGTAAAGCCAACCACTCTTTCCACCAACAAAACTTTAAGCCGAGCAAAAAACAACAATATTTTGAAACAACTCTGGTTTTTGATGCACTATTTATTGGCCGACTAAATGTGTGATGTGCTACTGCCATCATAGGAAAATTAGTCATAGGAAAAAAGATGTATACCAAGCAAAAATGATCATAATTAGCTTCTTTTTTCAATTACGAGTTTATGGCATATTTCTAATGAGCGCCCTACCCAAAAGTGACAAAGCTTCGTAAAGCCCAAGTGCACCCCCCCCCCTCGAAATTTTTTGTACTTTTAAATAAAAGTACCCATTTTCAACTGAAAATTTTTATTCTGAGGCACCCCAGCAGGCGAAAATTTCTCAGCAATCCAAATTATAAAGCAGAATTTGAAAAAAAATACTTAGTCACTGAGATATGACCTTAAGTTGGAGTGTCAATATTTTAAAAAATGACCATTTAAGTTTACTCCAACTTAAGGTCATATCTCAGCGACTAAGTATTTTTTTCAAATTCTGCTTTATAATTCGGATTGCTGAGGAATTTTCGTCTATCGGGGTGCCTCAAAATAAAAATTCTCAGCTAAAAATGGGCACTTTTATTTAAAAGTACAAAAAAATTTTCGAGAAGGGGGGAGGGTGCACTTGGGATACTGTCACAAAGCTTACCACATATGTATTTTTTAAATGTCGTTTAAGAGCCATATTTTGTTGAAAAGACGGTGTTGCAGTGTAAACAAAACTTGCGCAGAATTAAAAGTTGAATTGGGAACATCAATATCAGAATCGCAAAATTAATTCAAAAAATTCTCTAAAAATTGAGGCGCAGTTAAAGGAGCATGTCCGTGCGTTACACGGGGAATTTGAATTTCCAAAAGGCGGGGACCACTTTAACGCGTGAGACCAAAATAATTCCAATTCAAATTCGAAAAATTTCAAAATTTTTTGCCTTGGTCCCTCCATTGTTTTTAATTTTTTTTTCGAAAAAATTTATTCTTTGACGCGGAACAACAACTCAGAAAGCTTGGCCAACTTGGCTCCAACTTGGCTCCAACTTGGCTCTATTTGTTGAAGATTTATTTGCGAAAGTCTATGTCTTCGCAAGCATTGTAATCGACGATAAACCTCTCGTTTTCGGTGAAGTACATTTTTCTGAAAAATGTGTAGTTTCATATGATTTCACACACGATTTTGAAACTTTCGGGAAAAAAAATTCGAAAAAAATCAACAGGGGGGACCAAGGCATGTTTTTTTCGGGAGGTCCCCCAACACATATAGAGCCCAAGGTTGAGATTCTTCTGGAACCTTTTTTTCCTCTTCTTGCTTGTGCGGAACGCCCACTCTTAATGCTGAACCCCAGAGGTCAGATCATCTACTGCATAAACTTAAAACAAATCTATATATTTAACTAATTATTTAAGTAACAGTGAAAGCCAGAACAATTTTTGAAAGTAAGTGAACATGCAGCCACCACAAAAAAATTAGAGATACAACCTTTTTGGCTATAATGATTTTTGACTATAACAATTTAAGCTAGAAACAGGAGAGCCGGAAAACTAATTTTAGAGACCAGCAATATCTTTTCGGCGACAAGACAAAGTGACTCAACGGCAAGAAAAGTTTTATCCTTAAAAAAACATATTAAATTCGTTTTGTCAAGGTAAATGCTTGTATTATAAAAATTACGGTATTTAAAAAAACTCGAAAAGTTTTTTTTATAAATTTTGAACTTTTTTAACCCAGTTCAGACGAATAGAATGCTCCAACAAACAAAAATGCTTTAAAATAAAGCTATAACAGATACTAGGGTGTAAAAAACATTCTTAAACACAAACAACTACTAAATTTTAATTAGAGTGGTATTGTCTGAAATATAAAAGAACTAGGGTTCATATAGTCTACTACTAGTACTAGTTTGTAATTAATTCCCAGAGCCACTGACGCAAAAGGGCTGAATTGCTAATATAAAAAAGAGGGAACAAAAAAAAATGAACGAAAACTTATAAACCCCGCACTCCGATGCTAATTTATTCTCAAAATTATGCATTACAAATGCGTACGTGAAATTGCTGGTGTTCTCGCCTGACACAACCGCTAATACTAAACTTCTGACCTGCTATTTCGCCCACCTTACCACAAGTGCATTTGGGGTGAGGAAATGAAAAACCAAACAAATGACTGGTGATGATGATAAGAAAGGCAGTTTTCGTGACAGCAAACAAAAACATCAAAATTAATAGTTGATCAAAAGCAATGTTTTTGGAGTAAACAACAAGGAAATAGACCTTTTTCGGCAAGATAAAAGTTTTTCAGCAAAAGCGGCTAAAATATGCAATGAATGGCTCTACTGCAGAATCGGTTGCAAAAAAGTGCTTGGTCCCCCCTGTTGTTTTTTTGAAAAACAGCTTGGTCCCCCCTGTTGTTTTTGTGAAAACAGCTTGGTCCCCCTGTTGTTTTTGTGAAAAACAGCTTGGTCCCCCTGTTGTTTTTGTGAAAAACAGCTTGGTCCCCCTGTTGTTTTTGTGAAAAACAGCTTGGTCCCCCTGTTGTTTTTGTGAAAAACAGCTTGGTCCCCCTGTTGTTTTTGTGAAAAACAGCTTGGTCCCTGTTGTTTTTGTGAAAAACAGCTTGGTCCCCCTGTTGTTTTTGTGAAAAACAGCTTGGTCCCCCTGTTGTTTTTGTGAAAACAGCTTGGTCCCACCTGTTGTTTTTGAAAACAGCTTGGTCCCCTGTTGTTTTTGTGAAAAACAGCTTGGTCCCCCTGTTGTTTTCAAAAATATTTTTGAAAATATTTGTTTAAAAATATTTTGAAAACAACAGGGGGATAACTGTTTTTCACAAAAAAAAACAACAGGGGGACCAAGCACTTTTTTGCAACCGATTCTGCAGTATCGCCCAATGAATTTTTTTGTGAGAGATGATGTCAATGTATGGCTCTATTCACCTTGAGAGGGACACATTTTTTCCTTAGTCCCGCTGTTGTTTTTTTCTTGAAAAATGCCTTGATCACCTTCAAAACAACAGGGGGACCAAGGCAAAAAAAATATGCCCCCTAAAGGTGAATACAGCCGATGATGTCAAAAGGGCATACTAGTGCGGCGGGGACGAGCTTTTTTTTTGAAACATTGATAATTTTAATTCGATTCGCTTAGATCTGATATTGAGGGTTTTGGACATTTTCTTAATTTTATCTCTAAATTTAGACCATATAGAAATTTTAATGCGAAAAATACAAAAATTTGCCGCAAATGTTAGTAATGTTAGAATTCCAGTTATTTGCGAATGTTAGAATTCCAGTTATTTGCGAATGTTAGAATTCCAGTTATTTGCGAATGTTAGAATAGTTATTTGCGTCAAAATTACTACTCTTTGTGGCGAAATTCTGATATGCAACTAATTTTATGGTTTTTTGTTGCTATAATAATGCAAATAAAAGCATAAAATAGTGGTTACACACTGTGGTTATATGTGTAGACCAGGGTTGCAGCTGACTTTAAAAAAAATCAGAACCAGATATCAGATGTCGAAAACAGTCAGATAATCAGGTAATGAGAAATCAGAAAACTCGCCAGAGGTATCAACTATAGAATTTTTCTATAACTAACTATAGAATAACTATAGAATAACTATAGAATGACTATAGAATAACTATAGAATTATACAAAAAAACCGGCCCTATCTAACAAAATAGGGCTTTATTTTTTCTTTAGTCTCCCATGTTGTTTTTTTTTATAGATTTTTTATACTTAAGCAAGGGTCGGCCATCGTATGTTAGTAGAAACTTAAATTTGATTCTCGAACTACAAAAAAAATTTGAGTTTATCCTAACATACGTTAGTCAATACCCAAAAGTGTACTATTGAAGGAAAAAGGCCCTATTAATTTTAATAGAAGGGTTTTTTGCCTTAATCTGTACGTTAGGACAGACTCGGACTTTTTTATACTTTTTCCATATCTAGAAACGTGTTTGAGTCCGACCTAACATATGCTAGCCAACTGATGCCTGAGCCTAAGCCCAAAAAGTCTTGAAAACAACAGGAGGAGCCAAGGCAAAATCCCCTCTGCGCACGTTTTGTTTGATAGTGCCAAAAACTGGGAGTTGGTTATTGTGAATGTTATTGTGAAAGATCAAGCCTAAGAAAAACTGACTGAGAATTTGGGTTGGCCCCTCCCCATGATTTTCGATGCGGGGAGAGAACGGGGAAGTCAGTATAGTATATAATTCGTGGTCGAACAAAATTCCAATGCCATTGTTAAAAATTTGGCCATGTAAATTGGGCTTTATAAAGCATGCCTTCGTGAGCCGTAAAAATAGCCCGAAAAGCAAGATTTTTACGGGCTTTCGTAAAGAGAAAAAGAACAGGATAACCAGATTTTTATACGCGTGGAGAGCCGGGGATGAAATTTGATAGAGGCGGGCATGCGGGGACAAGAAGCGTACTTTTTTGATGCGGAAGGGAGGTATAAAGGACGGGGGCGGTGCCAACTCTACTTAGAATGAGCGCCCGTTTATCTTGAGTCAGTTTCGGTGACTGTACGTTAATAACTGTGAAAAATGTGTTATGCAGCTGACTTTAAAAAAAAATCAGGACCAGATATCAGATGTCATAGAAAGTCAGGTAATCAGATAGCACATGTCAGCAGCAACCCTGGCGTAGACACTATTCTAGGCTTTCATTTGAGCATTGGGCTAAACTGGCTGATCAAATTGAAATTGAAGTAAAAAATAGTCACTCTGAGCGAGAACGAACTTTTTGGAGCAGCATTACAGCGGGATTGTACGCACTTGGTTTTCTTTCTTAGAATTGACAAAAAGAATATGGACAGTGCTTAGTCGGCCATCTATAAAATTTTGTTTGTTGTTCACTTGCCAACCTTATCATTTCAAAAATTTCGCCGTCTAAACGGCTGTTCAATAAAATGAGCTATTAAGAAAGGGGCAGCGTAAGCCTTTGGTTTTAGTCCAGATTCTAGACTATTTTGTTTTTTTATTAGCCAAGACACAGAAAAACCAAGTTCGTCTTATTAAAACACATTTTACTTGGTGGCACAAGATTAAGAAATTACTCTGGAAGAACACCCAAAAATTAGGACTAGGGGTTAGAAAACTGAAAACACACACAAAAGGCTTGCCTATATGGATGTAAAGCTTAAAAAAGGAGAGGGTGCACATTTTTGTTCCGCATTTAGACTATGAGAGGAAGTGCTGTCTGTGACCAGGAAATAAGTCTGCTAAAATAGTAGCACAAGTAACAACATTCTTTTTTGAGAATTAGCTCAAAATTATAAAAATTGATTATTTATAGAAAAACAATAAAAAATATAGGAGTTGCTTAATTTACGGATTCTTCATGAATGTTAAATTCACTGATAAATTTTCCGGTAAATTTGCCTTGATCTGCTGAAGAATGGTAAATTTTAGGGTTGTCATTTTCCCTTGAAAAATTGATCGTGGGAATTTTCCCGGGAAAAATGATTTCACCGGGAAAAAACGGGAAAAAAAGAAGAGTACTCGATGACTCAGTTTTCTTTGCGATTTTTGATGGAGGCTCATCTGTCTTCTGCTTGATCCCAGCCAGCATGTTGATGGTCTTGCGCGCTTCCTGTTCGATCTTCTGAAACTGTTCCTAAAGAGAAAAATGAGCTGAAAGAAAATAACTGGTTAAACACACACGATGAAGTGCTTCGTCATTTTTGTCGCATTGTCCCGACAGCACTGAGTACAGAACTTGGAATGTGCTACAGCCACGGTCTTGCCATTGATCTCTTCTTCGCTTTCGTCGATAAATTGCCTAAAATCACGTAAATAAGAGTAAAATTTTCAAGAGAGCAGAAAGCACAACGTAAAAATTTCAAAATGGGAGTATAACAGAGCTCGTAAGTGCTCTGATTTTTCAGAAAAGTTCTGATTTAGAGCACACATTGTCGTACTGAAACAAGCTCTGATTCAAATTCATTTTTTCCCATATTTTCTTTATTTTTTCCCAAATCATTTTTCCCGGGAATTTTCCCTCTGACAACCCTAGTAAATTAGGATTTGACAAGTCAGTGTTTGTCTCAACACGAACTTTTCATTATTTTCAAATTATTTCAAAATTTATGAATTAATTTTCTGTTAATCATACTTCTCTTATAAAAATGAATGGTACAGTGAAACCTTCGATATGAGGCCACCTTTGGCCAGTCCATATGGCGTTTTTTTTTCGTTATAAAAAATATTATCTGCCTCACGCCAACGTTTACAAAATAGCCATAAGTAAAATTCGAGGAAAACTAAATTTATTATTTTTTGTCAGGTAAAAGTCAAAAAATGTAAATACTCCTGGTGGGGCTCGAACCCACGACGTCCGCATCGCCGTGATTCACTTATAAGTACGGCGCTCTAACCAACTGAGCTACAGGAGTAAGACGAGTCTAATCTTGGTTTGTAAGCTACGACACTCTACATATAGCCTTACAGGAAGTATTTCAAAAAGAGCAGGGATGCTTAAAAATCAAGGCGCTCTATATTAAGATAACAGTGAAAAAAGTGAAATGTGTTGCATAAAAAATTATATTTATCCTAAATTCAACCTTACGGCCGAATTCAACCGAATCCGTTCAACCAAATATTTTTTTTCTGGGCACGAATGTGGCGATGTGATACTTGAATGTTGTTTTGTCCTGACACGACACATTGTGCTGTTGTTTGAGTGTTATGTCTAGGCCAGTATAGTGATAGATATTGCATAGAGGCGTTTAGGCAGTAAATGAACATTTGTCGTAAAGGGACATTTGTCCATTTACTGCCTAAACTTTTATGCACCCTTTTTTGGAAATTCTTCGTAGGCTTAGGCCAGCGCATGTTAGCAGGGACTAAAAAATGTCTTACGAACTGCAAAACATGAAATTTTATGGACAAATGTCCATTTAGAGTCAAAAAATGTAAATACTCCTGGTATTTACACTGACAAATGTCCATTTACTGCCTAAACGCCTACGCACCGATAGATAGTATTGTATAATTGTCGTGTTGTTATTATTTGTGGGATTATAAATTGTTATTGTTTACTTCGCGTTCCTGCATATCATACTGTGTTACAACAGATAAAGGGCTTTAAAATATATTTTTTTGCCTTTTCCTATTCATGTTATATGTCAAACGAAAAGGGAGACTCTGGCGGTCATGTTGGTAACTTTGGTTACCTATATTGATATTTAAAAGTTAACAAAGGGTCGATTTGAAAAAGCACTCTCAAAATAAAATGGGACGAATTGTCCCAACGTGACCATCCTAGGGTTGAGCATATAGATCATTCAACGTAAAAGCCCAAGTGCACCCTCCCCCCTCGAAAATTTTTTTGTACTTTTAAATAAAAGTGCCCATTTTCAACTGAAAATTTTTATTCTGAGGCACCCCAGCAGGCGAAAATTTCTCAGCAATCCGAATTATAAAGCAGAATTTGAAAAAAATACTTAGTCGCTGAGATATGACCTTAAGTTGGAGTGTTAATATTTTAAAAAATGACCATTTAACTTTACTCCAACTTAAGGTCATATCTCAGCGACTAAGTATTTTTTCCAAATTCTGCTTTATAATTCGGATTGCTGAGGAATTTTCGCCTATCGGGGTGACTCAGAATAAAAATTTTCAGCTGAAAATGGGTACTTTTATTTAAAAGTACAAAAACAGGGGGGTGCACTTGGGATACTGTCATCATTCAAGTCAAAAATTCAAGTTTTTGACTTTTTAAGTCAAAAAATGTAAATACTCCTGGTGGGGCTCGAACCCACGACGTCCGCATCGCCGTGATTCACTTATAAGTACGGCGCTCTAACCAACTGAGCTACAGGAGTAAGACGGACACAATTTTCTTTTGTGGGCTAGCCGAAAACTGTACATACTTATTTGAGTACATATAGCCTCACATGAAATATATCAAAAAAAGCAAGGCTACTCTTCAATAGCACTGTATGTATAGTTACGTAGCTGACAAAACAAGATTCAGTTCGTCTTACTCCTGTAGCTCAGTTGGTTAGAGCGCCGTACTTATAAGTGAATCACGGCGATGCGGACGTCGTGGGTTCGAGCCCCACCAGGAGTATTTACATTTTATAAAATTACATGCGTGGTTTACTAACTTCAGAAATTTGTGGCCCCACGGTCAGTTCGCCCCGTTTTTCAAACAGACAGTTCGCCCCGATTTTTTTCAAACCATTAAAGTAACCATTTTTGTCATGAAAAGTATCTTTGTTATTTCAAATTTTTTTCTAATACCCCCTCCTGACCATAAGTAATTACTATGTTTTCTCAATAAAAAGGCCCTCTGATTCGCCCTGCATGTGCTATCGCTCAAAAATTTACAGATTTGAATTGTAATCACAGCTTTAATCTTCAGAGCTTCAAAATTGAAAACAAGGTTTGCGCAGGGGCTACTCGAAAACCACAAATAATAGTTTGCCACTTGGCTTGTTGGTTTATGAAGTATCGAGACTTGCTCGTAGAAAAAATTTTGAAATAACAGAGATACTTCTCATGACAAAAAATGGTTACTTTATTGGTTTGAAAAAAAAACGAGGCGAACTGTCTGTTTTGAAAAACGAGGCGAACTGTCTGTTTTGAAAAACGGGGCGAACTGTCTGTTTTGAAAAACGGGGCGAACTGTCTGTTTTGAAAACCGGGGCGAACTGTCTGTTTTGAAAAACGGGGCGAACTGATCGTGGGGCGAACTGACCTGTCTCCAAAGTTGTGAATATCACTAATTTCTTTAAGGTTTATGCCCACGAGTGGATTAGAGAATGAGCAAACTTTTTTCGGAGCTAGTGTAATATATCAGTGTAGTATGTTTTCAAAATATTTTTCAAAGATAGACAAAAAAATTATACAAGCTAACTTAAACGCTTATAAAAAGATTCAAGAGATAAGAATACTGCTAGTCACCACCTTTCTTCGGTGTTCCGCACCGATATGCATTTTTAAATGGGCATGCCCGTTGGTGCATTACAAGTGAAAAATGGAAGGATATAAAAAAATTGCTGGTCCGCCTTAACTTCTTAAACGCACGGGCATACCCCTTTAATAGCACCGCAAGTAATAGAATAAAAAATCCTAAGTAGATCTGAATAATTCTACCGGCTAGGCGCCGAAAAAATTCGAAAATCAGACCTGCAGGAGCCTATCTACCCCCACTCATTCTTTTTAGGCCAGTTGACAACGCCCAATTATATTTAACAATGCCAATCAAGCATACAGTTTTTTAGCATATAGTTTTGATTCAAGCAATCTTGAAGCATAAACTAAACGAGGGGTGCGTTTTCTCCAACCCCTAATTTGGATTAATTCTAGAAATCACCCACTTTCAGACTATTCTTTCTTTGTCACTCGTCAAATTTTAGAAATTCAACGTGATTTTATTAACTTTCCTTAATTATTTTAATCTTTGATGTCTTTCTTCTTTTAAAATATCAAAACTTTTCCAATTAAAATGACTCACACATAACTCAAAAAAGGACTAAGGAAGAATTTTTGTAAAGTAAGACTCTAGAAAATTGTGCGTGTGTGTGCAAACGGCTGTATGATTGTCTCCAAACACGTTTTCCTGGCCAAAGGAAGCACAAACAAAATCAAATTAAAAGATGTGTTGTTTGTTGTCGTTTGTCCAAACACAGTTCAACCGTTGTTTGGAAAATGTGCTTCCTATATTCTCTGATTTTCGCGATAATTTGCTGTAAAGTAGTGGAATGTCATGTTTCCTGGCAGTATCCAGCCGCAAGAAGTCCACCTTTGGATGGTCTGGACAGCAGAATCACTAAACAGCCCTGCGGAGTTCCTCGTCCACAAAATGGTAGCTTTTATTTATAAGTTTTTTCAGATGACACCCATTTAAAAGGGGGTAAACGGCCGCATTTCACTTTACCGGAAATCCGAAAACGGGGTTTCAAGGGCTCTAAAGTATTTTTTATGGCGTGAAACACGTAGAAAACACGTTTAAAAGTGTGGGAAAGCCATTTTTCGAAACAAAATTTTTTTCGAACCACAGGGGGGTATCATGGTTTTTTTAGCCAAAATATGAATAATTTGAATTGGCGCCTTTTGATTTTTGAAGGGATTAAGGGCTGTATTGGGAGGGGAAGGGAACAAAAACAGGCCACTAATCACACAAAGGTCACTAACAAGAAAATGTTGAACACAGTTTTGAATACTGGGGCCTACCGCATAAAGAAACTCTGGTATGCATGCTTTTTCATGCATCCAGAGTCACTTTCGAGTGATTTGTGTCTAAAGTATGTGGGTGTGCGCATCTCAACTCCAAACCCCCTGCGCCCCCGAATCTGATCTTTATTTAGCACTCACTTACCTCAGACAAGATTCCGAGAAAGACTCTTGATCAAAAAATGCATATAGAGTCTCTTTTTGCCACGGCCCATGTTGAAAAACATGGGCCGTGGCAAATTTTTCGGTTTGCCTTGGTCCCCCAAGGTAAAAAATTTAGGAAAATTTAAAAAAAAATGTTTTTTAAATTTCCGCCAAAACATTTTTAAAGGGAATAAGGGCTGTATTGGGAGAGGAAGGGAATTTCCAGCACTGCTTTACTGCCAACAAATGTCCTAATTTGGGGGTTCCAGCAAATGACCATCAAATCAAAGGAAACCAGCCAAAATAATGCGTACTTAGTTTTATATCGCCTGAACCTCTACCAACTTTATTCATTTCCCAAAGCGTTTACTCACTTTCTAAAGTCAAAATTTCATGAGGAATCAGATAAAAAAATTTCCACAGCAAAATCCTTTTAGAAAAAATATGTAATTTGCAAAGGTTTGACCAAGGAAGAAAAGAGCACTATGAGGGGTAGGATTTCGGTATCATTTTGGAACTGACGTTTTTTTTGTTCAATTTTGATTTACATGATTATATACAACCCTATATTGAAAATGATGCCAAGAAGCAAAGCTATATTTTGAGCATAAGGTTATAAATAACCATGTAAATTAAAATAAAACATCAATCAAACCAGTTGAAGAAAAACTCTAAAAACGATCAATTTTCGGAAATTTAGCCTATTTTAGCCTGTATATAGGCTCAAGTAAGTGTGAAACCCTGCGGCTGTGCTTGATGATCTTGCTCTTTGCTAGCAAGAAACAAGAGAGCAGAGGGTTTCCAAGCACTGCCCTGCGCTGATGATCTTGTTGGATAACCAAGAGTGTCAGGATTATTTTGACACCAAATTTGTGAATAAAAGGAGAAAAAAAAAGTTTGCACCCAGTGGCCATGCGTATGTAAAGTTTACCACCCTCCCCTCAAAGTTGTGAAATAATCTTTGGTCGAAGAGTTATGACTTCTTCCAAGACACCCGGCAACTTTTTTCTAATTATTTTGTCCCCTAAGACTTCTCTAATTTGTAAAATTGGCTAGTTCTTTTTCTATTAATTGAAGAGTCCGACGCTTTTTTATCTATATTTTTGAGAACTTTTGCCAAAAATAAATTGTGCGTTTAGTCCTGAAAATTACAAGGATTACTACCCTACCAATTTTTTTTTGAAATGTTGAAAGATTTGCCAGCAAGATACGAGTCTCTTGATGTAAGGCCTCTCTACAGCTCCAGTGGCGCCAAAATGTAAAAATGTATGTTACCTTACAAATATAGGTTACCTTACATCGAAAGCCAGAAATATTACTGGCAAAAGTTTTAGCATTTTTTAAAATGATCGTTAGAATAGAAATCCTTGCGATTTTTGTGACCAAACTGACAAATTAGGTCTGGCAAAAACCTCCAAAATAGAGAAAAAAGTGTCGGACCCTAGGCGGAAGCGAACTTGAGTAGGGTGCCTCTTATACCGAGAATCGAATTTTTTTCGATTCTACTAAACCATCATTTTAGCCAGCTTTTCCAACTTCGGCATCGGTATTCCTTACAACTTCACCTGGAGGATGGACAATAACTACCACGTATAAACCAAATAATTCCTTTTGCTTCAGCTATCCAAAACATATTAACAGTGGTTAGTTCAGGGTGGTCTTCGCATATCTCTCTACAACTCCAGTGGCGTCATGGTCAAAAGATTGGTGCCATCAGCGGATGAAACCCAAGACTTTTTTTATTTAGACAAAAACCAGTCAGTTGATTTCGAATTTTTTAAAATTTTTCAAAAAAAAATTCTATACAGATTGCCCATACATGAAGTGAATTTCGAGAGTGTTTGCTCCAGGTGCATTCTGAGGCTAGAGAAACAAGGTGTCGACAACTCATATGTCTACCATTCCTGTGCCGACATCAATGTGTCTCAAAAAGTCAAGCAGGAACAAGAAAAGAAACCAGTATGTGTGGACTCTCAAGATGAAAGTGGCCCTTTTGTGAAGTGCACATGTGAGTCAGGATGGGATGGCGAACACTGTCAATACAAGGGTAAGCGGCATAGTGTGGGGCACTGGGCCCGTCCCGCACCTGTCCCGGACGGCGCCCGAAAAGTGGACGGCCGGAAGGCCTAAGGCGGGTGAAAAAGGGCCGGCTAACGGAAGGCAGGACAGCGAACGGCTGGCCAGCGGACGATAAAACATTTTATGTTATAGACGGCGGCCGGCAGGACGGCCGGCGAGAATTTCAAAATACGGGGACGGGACGCCGTCTAAATTTGAGAAATGTGCCCCACTATGGTAAGCGGTAACAAAGACAAAATTAAAAAAATTATAATTTTTGTTAGTTTTCGATAGCTGCCGTATTTCCTATAGTCTCTCAGCTTTATTTGAGACAACATTTTTTAGCCACAGAAAAAAGCTTGGCAAGATTTCGATAAGCCTTCCCCGCAAATAAAAAGTTTTCAAAACAAACGCTTTTTTGCAGTGGATTGCGTAGAAGACTCGGATTGTGGTGCGCCAGATGGACTTTGTGTGGCACAGCCAAATTCCATTCCGCTCAAAATATGCTACTGTCCAAACGGGAGGTTTGGCAAAAATTGTGAAAAAGGTAGTTCTGTTAATTTTTTTAAATGAATATGATGAAAAAAATTCTAGATTCATTGATTGCCCCAAATGATTGCTTCAACGCCGACAATTCGGATTCCAGCAACTTCTCCAGCTACGGCATCTTCAATGAGAGCTGCTATAAGAGGGTGGACTTGAATGGCAAAGACTTTGTTTACAGCAGACTACTCCAGGTTTCCACTACTTTTTTGTGGCTCATTCTGCATAAGTTCCTAAAAAAATTCTATCCTTAGAAAATTCTATCCTTTGTTACAGCTGAACCTGGATAACCCCCTAAAGACACCCCCTAAAATTCGTTCCCACCTTGGGTCCGACACTTTTTTTACCTCGATTTTTGAAATCTTTGGCCAAATGTGATTCGCCAGTCTAGTCCTAAATATCGCAGGGATTCTGATTATGCCGGTCGTTTCTCCAAAATCTTTAATTTTTGCCAAAAAACCTAGCTGATCTGGATAACCCGAAACCCCTTTTTGAAAATCAGGTGTCCGGTTATCGAGGTTCGCGGGTCTTTATGGCAAAAATAAGATATTTTGGAAAAACGACCGGCAAATTCCAAATCCCTGCGATATTTTGGAAATGACTGACGAATCACATTTGGCAAAAAAGTTCAAAAATCGAGCTAAAAAAAGTGTCGGACCTGAGGTGGGAGCCAACTTGAGGGGGTGTCGGGTTATCCAGGTTCGACTGTAGTTGCTTTGGTGGTGCTAACTAGAAAAATTTGATCGTCAACGGTCTGCCCCTTTAAAAAAGTTGACATAGCCTTTTTAAAATAATTACAGCAAGGCGGCGAGATAGATAAAAACTTTCAGAACAAATTTAACTTTCCAAAAATCACATTTAGACTATTTTTGAAGGAAAAGGGCCATTTTATCCATTGCGAAATTTTTTTTTCATTAGATTCCTCAGGAAAAACTGCCAGGAAATTTATTTTAGCCACTTTCTTTACAAAATACCAAGATAGACAAGGAAGAAAATTAACATTGAAAAATTAACCTGTTTTTCAGAACAACCAGCTGGAAGTCATACTAGATTTTGGCACCAACAGCTTTGTGTCTATCGGCTGGAGGCCTTTGGACACAAACACCACTTGTCGACACTTTCCTGCACTGGGTCGGCAAAAGAATGGCACTAATGGATTCGGTAAGCTCACTCAAAGACACCCGGAAAAATTATCGAATCCCTCGTGTCGTAAAAAGGGTCATAATGATGTTTTTTCGGCGAGTTAGCCACTTGAGCGTGCTTAAAACATGGTTTTAGGGCGTGCAAAGCCATTTTTTGTCAAAATTTTAAAAATTTTTGACCGGAAATCGATATTTTCGCCTAAGTCTAGACTGAGCTTCAGCTTGAGTGTTGGTCCTATAGACATAAGAACTGAATATAAACAACGATTTCGAACTATCAAATGATGAAACAATGAATAAAAGCGAACAACAAAATTTGGCTCACCTATAAAACGACAATTAGAGAAAACGACAATCACTAATAAGGACAAAAAGACAAAACGACAATTAAGGGTTTGGACAATTAGCGCAAAACGACAATCGCTAAAAATATTTTTAAATGGTTTGGCGCATCGTCTTTTTTGCCAGAATACATTTCGACAATCACTGTTTTGACCAATATTTTGTGGCACTTTTTTCTGCACCTTTCAACATGTAGCTATACTTTTACTGTTTAGATGAGCCAATACAGCAGTTCAGATGAAGCGAGTAGATCTGAGGAAGAAGAACTTTTGCAAAGAAATGCGACAAATTCAACTGGTCAAGAAACTGTTGCTACCCCAGAATCTAGCCAAGAAGGAAGCCAGAGAAGCAATGAGTCAACACCAGTTCGAAAGTTTAAGAAGCGAAAAGCAGTCCTGTTGCCAGATGTTCAGCTTAATTTCTCGAAAAGTCAAAAAGGCAAAGATTTGGTGATTTGTGAAGGTAACTATCTTCTAAATATTTTCGATTTGCTCATGTATATATATTCCGTAGGGCACTGCTACACTTTTGCGTACAAAGATGCAGAACAAATCTGTCACTGGCGATGTGTGAAGTTTCGTGAAGGATGCAAGATCGGGATCGACTCTAATGAAGACAGGCAGTGCGTTGGAAGAAGTCCGGGTTAAATCTCCAAATTAAATCTCAAGGAAGTGTATGAAAGCGGCGGTCAGTTCAGTCTTTTTTGTCAAGAAACTCAAGAGCCTTGTCTACATTCCAATTGCTGATGTCGTTCATGGATTTGAGTTGGTGTCTGCCAATTTTTCAGAACAATTTGTGATGGGGTCTCCAGAGGTAAAATTTCTGAGCTATTTTGAAAATGTGAGTCACATTTGTTGTTATTTAAACTCCGAAATCTACTATACTTAGACTTGGATTGGAACTATCCGAAATGGGACAAGAAGGCCTCTTTTCCCGAAAGAACAATGGAACTGCTTCAAGGCAACAAAGAAGGAAAGCCAAAACAACAAAATTCTCAAAGCGTGGCACAGGTCTTTGCAAAGTGCTATGGCAACAGATGATGATAAGAAGCCTCGGTTTTGGCGCTGGTTGGGGCAACTGAAGCTTGAGTGCAGCCTTCAGGAAGCAAAACTATTGAGTCTCCGAACAGGAATCGAGCCGAAGCTACATGCTGCAGACAAAAGGATCAACGCCAGGCGAAAGAATATGGCTTTGGGCTACACCAGAAATAACATCGATAACTATTTGCGTAATCATGCTTTGTTGACTCGTTTGGATGTGGTTTAGAAATTTTGATCGTTGTTGTCTATTATTTTGTTGAAATAAAAATTGGGGTTAGGATATGTTTAAAAAAAATTTTGGCCACGCCTTTGTTCGTAACTATCGTGAAAAATCGTGAAGACACCTAAAATATGTTCTGATATACTCTATACGGTAAAACCTTTCTATCCGTCACTCTTGTTCGGTTCCGAAGAGTGCAAGATACAAGACATTAAAATAGAAGGCGATTTCGTTTTTCTTCTTTCGAATTTGCCCTTGTTTGAAATTTCTGGCCAAATACGTCCTCTGGCCAAATGTTCTTCGACAAAACCAGTGATTGACAAAAAAAGACGATGCGCCAAACCATTTAAAAATATTTTTAGCGATTGTCGTTTTGCGCTAATTGTCCAAACTCTTAATTGTCGTTTTGTCTTTTTGTCCTTATTAGTGATTGTCGTTTTCTCTAATTGTCGTTTTATAGGTGAGCCCAAAATTTAATACTCAAATAATTACTTTCTCAAAAATTTCAAAAAGAAATAATTTTCTGAGTCATATACAAGGGTGGACACGGGCCGGCCCGGCCCGGGCATGGCCGGGCCGTACCCCCAACGGGCTGGGCCGGGCCGGGCCGGGCTGAAAAATGTCCGGGCCGGGCTTGGGCCCGAAGCCCGATAATAATTGACAGTTGACTGTATTACGAGAGTTGAAAGTATTTTTGACTGAGAATTGACTGTATTGGGAGGGTTGACTGTATTGTTGACTGAAAGTTGACCCTTCAAACCTTCATGGTGGACTCTTCGATTAGTCCTTTTGTGGGGATTGCTCTTTTGATAGCTAAATGACTACACTGTCGCTCCACGTCCGTTCAAAATACCTAGTCTAGTATATTAGGGAAAAAACCGCGAAATTCAAAGTTTTCTAAAATGATCACTTATAATTCTCTTTATATTTCTGAATCAGAAATGCTTGTTTTCATTTATTTTTTTCTGCATGATTGTGCCTAAAAAATGGCCGTTGTCAGGGCTTTGAAATGAGCCATCACTTGCCCAAAAAAGATAAAACTGTTGAAAACCAGAAGAGATTTTTTGGGAAAATTTTGTAAAACATTGTTTGGTTAGTTTGCTTTGAATGACATTGTTGCCATTTTTTTAGCCAATAAACTGCCAAAGGAAACTTAAGACCTGATAGAGAAGTAAATTTCCGACATTTTGATATCAAAGCCGTATACATAAAATACAAATTTTGGGTGTTTCATACAAAAGTTAGACGGAAAACTCAGAAATCACTAATTTTACTCGGAAAAATGCCACTTGTTTGCTTCAAACGGTCTCTAGTTTTAAAAATTTTGACTTTGCAAAAATTGGTCTGGTCATTAAGATAGAAGAGATTGTGGGCTTTCTTTTGGCGTAAAGAAAAGCTCAAAAAATACAAAATTGGCGTGTCTCATACAAAAATAAATTCAGTGTTTTTTCAGAGCTAAAGATGGTCTCCACCAGACGAATGTGCGTTAAGCCAAATGGAGTGACTCTCTCCGAAATTCGTTCAGCCGCAGTCAAAACAAGATGGAACAATGGATCAAGAACGTGAAGAAAGTTATTGAAGCCCGTCTACTGCGTTTTGGTCAATCTGATCAATTAAAGCTAGACGGCGAATTCGGTGGAAAAATCTTTCTCTTTCTAGTCGGCGACAAGGGTGGGTCTTCTACTAAAATTGCTATTGGAATCGCAAATTGGTCTGACTTTTCTGGCAGCTAAATGTATAGGCTACATTTTCGTATAAAAATTGTGCTAAAAATTCTGTAGTTATGCACTTTTTTCTGCCCTCTTTTTCAAAATATTCTTTTGGGTTTTTAGGCAAGCCTGATGGTTCAAACAAAAAGAAGCACTCCTCTATCGCCTGATTGAGCCAAAGAAGCGTGAAACAGTAAGTAAAACTTCATTGCAGCAAACATTTTATCATCATTCTCATGTTTTTTACAGAAGGGTCGAAAGCCACTGCATGCTCTGCATAGATCAGCCTCAATCTCAAGAGTTCAGCAAATTGTGGCTATCTATCAAAGAAACAGCAAGCAACTACCGACCTTTGAAGAGTTTGAATGCAGTTCCAGAAAGATCCGCTATCAATTAGGCATCACATCACACAAAAGGAAAGTCGAGGAAAGGTATTAAGCCAGATCTGCTTCACGAATCGGCGTTCAAACTCTCTGTTCTCGCAAGCAGCTCCATGAAGTCAGTCATGTCCACCACGACGTCAAGTAAGCCTGTTTTAGCCTGTTCAAGCCTGTCTTTATTACTTTACAATTTTTTTATTTGAAGACAATCTAACTTAGCTGTCGGAAGACACGTCTGGGAAACTTGCATAATTTGCCTCATCCAGTATGGACTCGCTCGCAGTTTTGTGGTCTGAGAACCGACAGGGATTCGTATTCTTTTTGCTGGGCCACGTGCTCTTCTTCGCGGGAACACAAGGTTTTATTTTCATTCTTTCCGCTATTTTACAGTTCTCTAGTTCAGATACTGTTTTCGCGCTCATGATCACCAGTAGCAATGACGAAATGAGGATTTGTGATTGATGACGTATCTGATGCTGGAACTTCATGTCGGCCTCCCCTGGGTCCACAAGTTAAAAGTGCAAGAAATCATCTTCGTTAATAGAAAATTTTAATTTTAGAAGAACAAGTTGCAAAAGAAGAGGTAGCAGAAGATGAGAATAAAGCTGGGCAAGAAATAGGCATCTCAGACGACGAAGACACAGATCTTCAATATTTTTGAATTGAATTTCGGTTCTTTACAGTGTTATTGGTTTTTTACATTGTTCGCCTCAATAAATTTTTCGAAATCCTCCAGTTTAGGACTTAATTAATAATTTTTTGCGGTGTTAAGTTGCTCGAACGCTGTACCGTCAGTCATAAGGACGAGAATTACACGATAGTTGCTTTATCTAACATGGTCTAGACCATGTTAGATCGTCGTTGAGCCTATGTTAGAAATTGTTTACATGATTTGAATGTTTCTTCTGATGCTTTGTTTTAACTTTAGCCTGTTTCAGCTAATTTGTTCAATAAATTTCACGAAAAATGCATTTTGCATATAGATTTGGTGAGCGTAACAAACAAGATCAGAATATGGTTTGATAGATTTGAGTCGTGCCAGTAAAAGGTTGTTTGTTATCATTTGATCTTGTTGACTTTTGGTTGAAAACTTGAATCCCTGCTAAACAAATTCTAAATTTGCATGTTTTAGTCAATAATTACTGAAAATTGGGCCGGGCCGTAGCTCAAACTGAGCGGGCCGGGCTGGGCCATATTTTCACGGGCCGGGCTGGGCCGGGCTGGGCCGGGCCGTGAATTTTTGGGCCCGTGTCCACCCCTGGTCATATACCCTTGGGTATACCCAAACCCAGGAAACCTGGAATCATATATGGCTCAGAAAATTATTTTTTTTGAAATTTTTGAGAAAGTAGTGCAGGCATATGATTTTTTAGTATTTTTGTATGGAATTATGACAAAAAAAGCAAGTGCCTGCACTACTATCTATGTTTGGCCGCTTCGCGGCCAAAGACCCAACTTGCTCCTCATTGCAAGGGATTGGGGAAGGGTGTACAATTTTTAAATTTTTTTTTGACAAAAAATGAAACCATGTTTTAAGCAAGTTTAAGTGGCTAAACCGCCGAAAAAACATCATTATGACCCTTTTTACGACACGAAGGATTCGATAATTATACCATAGATCCAATGAAAACGAACCTCAAAAATTTTTCAGTGGACAAAAAGTTTAAGTCACCCCTATCCCCAATGGATTGCACAGATATTGTATGGGCGGCTGTGCATAAGGGTAGAGTGGTGATTAGAGATGCCTACAGTCGAGATATGTCCACTCCACTGGATGATGACTGGTTTGGGGGTAAGGACAGCATCACTGATATTCGTGGCTGGCAGCTAGAAGACTTCGAAGCTGGCCTCCGAACAATAGTGCTGTTTAGAAGGAAAGTAAAAGCCAGTGAGCCCAGTGACCACCCTCTAGGACCAGGTCCTATGTTTGGAATTTACGCCAAGGGATCAGCTTCTAAAAGTGAAGATGAATCCACTGAGCTGGTTGAGAATAAAGAGAGGATTTTTTTCCAACCAGATGAAATTAATTTGAAAGGTGAGAATGAAGTGAAAGGGACATAAAAGTAAACTGATAAAGTGATGTTATTTTTAGGTGAGAATAGAGGCGTGGCTGAGTATGTATTTGTCAGCAAGGAAGAATTTGAAAAGATTTCAGATGGATCTTCAAAAATTTGTTGTTATAACTTTGGATTTATTATCTTTTTGATGTGTTTGCAGGATTTTGTATCGAAAATGACTTCTTGGTTGTAGATAAAAGTTTCAAAAATTTTCAAGACAAAATCAGACTAAGAGTTTAAAAAAAAAAGTTTCTATATATATACAAGCATATATACCGTAATTCCTCTAATATAAGACCCCCCTTCCCTTTGATTCAAAATCGTGCTTTAGATTATTGACCCATTTTTGAAGAATGCTTATGCAAATTACCACCCATTTTGTAGCTCATTTCACTGGCTACAAAATGGGCGGTAATTGCATAAGAGCATTCTTCAAAAAGTGGGTCATACAATGCCAAGAACACGATTTTGAATCAAAGGGAGGGGGTCTTATATTAGAGGAATTACGGTACATATATATATACTAGGCGAACTGGCGCCCTTTCGGGCGCCTGCGTTATGAAAGTGAAGTTTAGTGTAGTACAGCATCACAGTGCCAACCGGCCCGTAAACCCACTTCACGTGATTGGCATTTTATGAGCTGTTTGCCCAAAAGAATTTCAACCCATTTTATCAGTCTCACAGTCAAGCAAAACCTCTTTCCACACAATGCTTTTAACCGCATTTTGGCTGCCACTTTTCACAGCAACTATTATGAACTCCCAGGCTCTTGCGCGGGAAAAAGCGACATAAGTCATTCCGTGTGTAAACACTGGATCTGTTAAATCAATTCAAACAAAATCAATTGTCTGGCCCTGGGTTTTATTAATTGTCATGGCGAAGCATGGCTTGATTGGAAACTGCTTTCTATACAAAGTGAAAGGAAATTTTGAACTTGTTAGTGTCACTTTTGGAATAAGGACACTTTTTCCGGCTAATTCGCCTGTCGAAATTTTACATTCCAGAATGTCTTTGTGGATTGTTTCCACCATTAGTCTTGTGCCATTGCACAAGCCAGTTGCGGGATTAAGATTTCTTGTTAGGATTACCGGGCATCCTTTTGTCAACTTGAGCTCATGGTGTGGTAACCCCGATTCATTCAAAGAGTGCAGAAACTCTGTTGGATACTCAATGTACCCTTTTGGCTGATCACTGTCGACACTTAGGAATGTTGTCATTTCATGACCTTTTTCTTCCAATTTTTGAAGAACATTGTTGTTTATCGAAAATACTTTTTCGTTTGTTGGAGTCAAAATGACTCTTTTTGACATTTTGACAAAATTGCCATTTTCGATGAATTCACGGAATATTTCTTCCACCAAATCATCTTTGGCAATACAGTTTTCAGGGATTTCGACAAATTCATTTTCATCGCATTGCAGGTCACCATTGCCCATTTTGAGCAGAAATTCGGCAAAATCAATTTGCTCTGGCACGTTTGCCTGATCTTTTTTGCCTTGCAAGGAACGCTTGTTTTCTTTTAGCCTGAAAACTTGAAAATGCTTCCGCCAAAGCGGAATGCTTTGGCGGAAGTGAAATACTGATTTTTTTTTTATTATTTTTTGCTCGCGTCTTGCACGCTCTTGAACTGGCAAAATTTAGCGGAAGTCTCCGCCAATAATCATGATTTTTCCGCCAAAAGGCAGATCATTTTCCATAAATTCTTTTAACTTTTTATCGATCATTTCGATCGCGTACTTAAAACTTGGGAACCATTGAAATTTCATCAACGATGAAAACTTGAGCTTTAATAAGCTCTTTTCCAACTTTATTATTGACTTTTACATTTGAGGATGCGTCTTTGTTGACATTAAAAGGAAGACCGAATGTCTTATGCATTGTTCTGCCATCTGGCAGTAAATTTGCTGCAATTCCCATCCAGCTGGATGTTTTATATTATATGTTTTATATGTTTTATCATTTGCACGAAACAAATGACAAATTGTTTTATACGTGTAAGTTTTCCCGGAACCTCCAGGACCATCAATATATATACACCCGTTTTTCAGGGTGCCATTTTGCATTTGTGCTATTTTGCCAAACAAATGTTTGACAATCTTTTCTTGACGATCAGTCATTTTCTCGCGCATGGAGTTGCCAACCTCCAGTTCTTCCGCTTTATCCCACTGAATGTCGTCAGCGAGCAAAATGTCTTTTGGCAATTCAATGCCATAATTAGCCAAAGAAAGTCTATTGACTTCCAATTGTTTCTGGATTTCCGCTTTCGCCATACTTTCTGCTTTGGCAGCATCAAGACCTTTTGAATCAAATCTTCACACATATTATCTACAGGGTTCGCCATCCTTGTCGGACTTTTTGTTTTGCTCATAACTTTTTGAATTTATTATGTTTTGATGAGATCTTTTTTTTATTCGATAGAGGACACCATAGGCAATCGAATGACACCAAACATGCATATTAACATTTATTGAAACATCAACAAAAACAGCAGACAAAATCAACAACGAAAACCCAACAAATTTTCATTCAATATTCCCATATTCTTGTTCGACGCTTCTTCCTTGAACTTCGATGCATCGTTGAAGGCGACGGCCATAGCTGTTCATTGCACGTTGGACCATGTCAGGCGGCAGTTCTTGAAATGCTCGGACGATTCGTTGCTTCAGTTCCTCGAGATCGGCAGGCTGCGTTCGGTAGACTTGATCCTTTATCCATCCCCAGAGAAAGAAGTCGCACGGAGTGAGATCAGGCGAATACGGCGGCCAAGCATAAGGAGCAGGAGGAGAAGCTCCAGGTAATTCTTGCTTCGGCGACCCATGCATCCCATACCAGATGATTGTCCAGGCTTTTTTGCTCGATTGTGTATGCCATTAAAGCTAAAAATTAAACACAAGTTTAACAGGTCAACAAAACATGAAAACATAAATGACAAATAACAAATGAAGTGTCATTCGATTGCCTATGGTGTCCTCTATCGAATAAAAAAAAGATCTCATCAAAACATGATAAATTCAAAAAGTTATGAGCAAAACAAAAAGTCCGACAAGGATGGCGAACCCTGTATAAACATTTCCCAGAGTTGGGCAATATCTACGTTTTCGCCGTGGTTAATCACGACCACAAATAGTTCTCTGAGCATATGTGGCACGCTAACTAAAACTGCCTCCTTGAAGTATTCGACCCAATCATCAATTGTGTCCAATAGACCTCTGGCATCAAAAAGAGAAATAAATTCAGTCCCCTAACTAAAGCTGATCAGACTAAGAAGAGGATCGATGGACCTTTTATCCTTTATGTGGAACACTGGGCAATTGGTGGGAATCGTTTATTAGCTAAAAGCGCCGAGCAGGAATAGAATAGGACAGCAAAATACAATACCTCAAGGCAGCTAGCTGCAGCTTATAAAATTGAGTCTGTCTTCCGGCGCAGCGGAAGACAGTCCACCCACAATACACAATACAATCAGATAACACCAATACCAGCTAGCTGGAAGCAAGGGGTTTTGGAATGTGGTGGTGTTTTGCAGACTAATGGGATGGGGACTCCAAAGAGCGATCAAACTATACAACACCTCCCCCATTTTTTACTGGACCGGCCCGGTCTTCTTCCAAAAGATTAGGCACAAGTTTGGAATGGCTTTAGCTAGAAGGGGTGCCAGCATTGTCCACCAAGGGAAACTGCGGCTATCCTACCCGAGAGACATGTCTTTCGACAAGCGGGACATGCAGCGAACTGCCTGCCTTTCCAGCCCCAGATTTCTCCGAAGCCAGGGTCTCCCACAGTTCTGGTCTTTTTGGAAAGTTAGCCTAAGCCAAACCTTACTTACTACCCCCCACCCTTTTTGAGGAAACCGGCTTCGGTTTTGGACTGACGGAGCTGGGAGATGAAAATTTCAAAAATTTTTGCCGAACCCCAAAGTTTGACACCATAAAATAAAAAATTTTCCAAATTTTCAACTAACCCCCACGGTGACCCCTTGCTTCCTAACTTAAAAATACAAAAAATAAACTTCTGCTAGCAGAAAAAAAATACAAACAATTTTACTGACGACGATACTGTTGCTGTTTTGAAGTTCCTGGCAGTGTGTTTGTGTGGTCTGGCTGACGATAGGACTGTCCAAGTCGTGGAAAGGCAACTGAAGGATTGGGCATTGGGTGATTCTGCTGCTGTGGAGATCTGCTGAAGTTGCCAAATGATTATGTCCTGGGCTGAACTGGAGGAGCTGGCTGAGGACGGAGGAAACGTGGATGAGGCACAGCTGTTGGACGGAATTCATGAATGGAGCCGAAGTTCCTAAGCCTAAGCCTTAAAAAGTTTTACAGCCACAGTAGTGTGAAGGCTGTTCGCAGCTGAAGACCTGTAATCAAACTCCACCTGTCCCACCGTATGAACTAAGAGCAGGGGGCAAGTTTTGTTTTCTAGGAAAAAATCGCACCGAAGCGCTATAAGTTGCCGATCCCCAGCCGAAATCGTAGAGACAAGTTTGCCCTCGAAAAACGCCACGCTAAGTGGCTGCAACAAGAGGGGGTGCATGCGGTATATTTGCTTTAAACATACCATATTTGCTGCTTCAACATGAACTTATGCCAGCATTGCCAATACTGACTGGCACCCATGTTGATTGGGGAAAAGTACCCCGCCCCCCCCTGGTGCCCGCTTAGCTGCTTGTGGTCACTCGTCACCCAAATTTTCTCGATGTTTTCGCAAGCGAGTGTTAAATTTATGACTGAAGAGAGAAAATTTTTGCCCCCTTCGTCTATAACAAGATGAGTCATGGCCACTAGTGGAAGTGTAGAGAAAATGACCCGAGGGAGCCTCTTACTAGCCAAAACCTGAGCACTCCTACGCTCATTTGCACCCCGTTTTTTCTCAAAAGTTTTTTGAACATATTTTCTTAATCTTTGTACGTGACCCTATTGGCCGCAAAAATAGCACATTGGCTGTCCATTCCAATTTTGGTCATTAAACGGTCTCTGCAAAAAATTGTTTGAATTTTGTGCAAAATTTTGGGGCCGTTTGAGGGACCTCTTGGTTTCCGAAATTGTTCGAATTCTGCTGAAAACTATTGCTTTGTCTCATATTTTGACCGAAAAATTGAATACTTCAGCAGTTCTGCTGAATTTTTTACTTGTGTGGACTTTTTGCTTTTCAACATTTTTTGCTGTTTGTTCTTTGAGCTTTTGCTCAGGTGTCATATTTGACCTCACTTGTTGCTTGCTTGTTGCATTTTCTTTTTCAACTTTGCACTTCTGCATAGGCGTCATATTTGATCGTAATTTTTGCATCTCTGCAATTTTTGTATTTTTAATTTTCAGCTTTTGCTCAGGTGTCATATTCGACCGCGATTTTTGTTTTCGCAAACGTGCTTGTTTGCGTATTGTTTCTTCTTTGTTTTCAAAGATATTTTCCTTCATTTTTTTTCCATAGGAGAATCACAATTATCTTTAAGTTTTTTGGCTTGATCGCCTTTTGATTTAGCATTCGTGCGTTTCCGCAAAAATGGTACATTCAATTCGCTTGCATTGTATTCTTCTTGCGCAATGTACGCATAGTTATTGGATTGCAAACTTTGCAAAATTTGGAGAATTCTTGCTTTTTCAGTCAAGATGTTGAAGTTACTTAGCAATGTTTTACCATCGCTTAGAAGGTAAGTTTCCACGATCAGCACGACATGGAAACCGCAATTGACCCCATCAATTTGTTTGTTAATACTAATTATTATCCCGACAGTCATTATTAGCCAAAGGCACAATTTCGATTGTAACATCGTTAAATGCTCCTTTTGATACTTCATTAACTGCTGAACGCACGTTATCTTTGATAAGTTGAGGAATATTTGCGGTTGATGAATACCAACCCAGCAAATCATAAAATTTGATTTCTTTGACATTTTTGTCAAAAATTCCAAGACCCCAATGGCCTGCATTTCCAGATGGAATATCAACTGGTATAACAATGACTTCATAGTCATCAATGTCTCCTTGATATAAACTTCGGCTTAGTTTACGGCCAGCTATGTAGTGGGTTGATATAACCACAATTTTTGTTGTTGTTTGCATGCAATTCAAATTTAGGATCACAATTAAAATATCATCGTTCATCATAGAATTATGACTATTTATTAAATTGTCCAAAACTATCGGACTAATGTAACCATTAAAGGCAAACGGATCTTGCAAATTTGCAAGATTTTGATTTATCGTCTGTTGATTTACTGACTCATTAGCCAAAACAATTGGATTCATTAAATCACTTTCTAATAACTTGCCTATTGGCCCACTTTTGGCAAGAGATTTCTCTTTGCCCGTTAAAGGTTGTTTGTCCGAAGCCTGTAGTCCATCCGCAAAGTTTTGACGATTTCTCGTCTGTTTATTCTCTGCCTCATTAGCCAAAACAGTTGGATTTATTAAAGGGTGGTATTTAATTATGCCCGCTGATCTATGAAAAATGCCCGCTCATCTGTGAAAAATGCCCGCTAATTCGAAATGCCCGCTAATCTTTGAAAAATGCCCGCTAATTTGTGAAAAATACCCGTTAATTTTTCGAAAATTGCCCGCTAATTTTTTTACTACGTTGCTCTTGTACCTAGGGGTTATTTTCCAAGCTGGACACGATTCTACGTTACTTTTCCAGTTTTCTCTATTTTTCTGTTACAGATGTCGCTGCAATTAGTCTTCGAGCAAAAAAAAAGAGAGGCGCTCAAATCGTATATGTGGAAGCTGCTTGTTTCACTGGTGATGAACTAGACTCATGGAAGAAAGCTAATGGAAACGTCTGGTCGAATAACTCTTGGACCCTGTATATTTTTCACAAGTGTGTTTTGGTCATTCATGGATGTTTTTGAGTTTTAGGAAGAAAGAAGCAATAAACAGCAAGCACACAGTGATGAACTATGAGTGCTGTTTCTCTCGGCGGAAAGGATACGAATGCGAGGCTGTACTCAGAATTCGTCGTCCAAGTACTACACAAGAGATCTTTGTGGAGGTGGCAAAAAAGCATTCCAGCCATTAGTCAACATCTCGCCGACGAATTTCTTCACCTGTTAAGCAAATCATTAAAGATAAGATCAGGGATGGCAAGACTGCCGCGTTAATCAAACAAGACCTAATGGTTGGTTGAACTTCTAAATCAATCTTTAATCATTGATTAATATTTAATCATTGCTAGGGAATGCCAAATGTTACAACTGTTCCTTTGCTTCAACAAATAGAAAACTTTGCCAGCTATCAGAAGAGGGAAGAGGCTTTGCCAGCAACTTTGGAAGATCTGCTCGACTATGCCATGTCTAAGACTCTGCCTGCCAGTGTGGATGAAGCCTATGTATGTAGCTTTGCATCAAGAAAGAATAATGGTTCTGATGAATTCTGTCTGGTGTGGTCCTCAACACAGCTCCGAGACTTCCAGTCAAACTCCAAATTCATCAGTGTTGACTCTACCTATAATTTAAAGTCTTTTTTGGTTAATTTTTTGTCTAAATGTGATTTTTGGGGACCCTTTGGTGGGTCCTCAAATGCCTGACAAAAGGGTCCCTCAAGGGAAAACCGAAAATGTCACGTCGGAATGTCACGTCGAGCAAAAATGGTGCCGGTAGGCTGAAGGTTGAACAAAAATGATGCCGGTGGGCATAAGGTTAAACAAATTAAAATCGCGAACCTCTTTTTCCTTCCAGCCTCAGCCGCTCTCGGTCGCGCCGCTCGTCTTCCTTCGCTTGCTTTTGGCTTCTTCTCGGCATTAGAATAGCTGAAAGTTGAAAAACAGACAAAAGAAATCAACTTCGACATTAAAACAGTCAAAGTAATTAAAACAAAACACAAACTGCACGAAAAATCAACAAAAAGCAGTCAACAAAATTTTCACAAAATTCCACCCAAAAATAACGGACACAGCGATAAATGACAGCTGCGAGCTGATGCACTTGCTTCCCTGAGCAGACTTGTCTTGAAACGACAAAAAATTTAAATTTCAAATTTGTGGCATTTCGTCAACAGCAAACATAAGACCATACGTCATTTTAGATCCGACACCAAACTTCAAGGTAGGAGATCCCCATTCAAAATGCATCATTCGACGTTCTTTTTAAACGAAAGCTGACATCGAGGCGGATCTAAAAAAACCTGCAACAAAAATATTCAAATACTTTGGAGGCGCCGATGGGGTGTATGAATACGCTAGGAAGTTTTCGCGACTCGGGGAATGGGGCAGCAGCATGCAACTCATCTTGGCCTCCAAGCTCTATAACACTAATCTCATCCTCTATCAACCGCACCGATTGCCTCTCTTTGTTCCATTCTTCGTCGACAAGGTTGGTTAGCTGAACTTATTTTGTTGGTAATGGTTTATTTGGGTGAATTCAGGACCTTCTTACCGGTAGCATGGAGCCGCGTGTGGGATTCATTCGTTTTCAGGGGTTTCCAAAAGAGCATTTTGATGTGGCGAAATTCGAGATGAAGGAAATTGTTTGAGTGTTATGGTGCTAACCTTTGTTTGTCGTTTGAGCTGTTATGAGTTTGTTTCAATAAAGTTGGTGGTTGTACAAATCGGTTGGTTTGGTTAGATCTGTTTCCTTGAGCGTTGAATCATGACAAAAGAAAAATATTGATATAATGATTTTTTCGAAAAACCGTTTCGAACTGACCGTTTCGAATTGACCGTTTGAAAAACCGTTTCGAATCGACCGTTTGAAAAACCGTTTCGAATCGACCGTTTGAAAAACCGTTTCGAACTGACCGTTTCGAATTGACCATTCGAACAACCGTTTCGAACTGACCGTACACCTTTTCCAAGCAGTGCTCGGAAGTCGTACTCGTACTTCGTACTCGTATCGTACTCGTACTACGAGTACGAAGTACGAGAGAAAAAAAGGTCAGTACGAGTACGAAGTACGAGAGAGAAAAAAGGTCAGTACGAGTACGAATACGAAGTAAGAACGCTAAGTACGAGTACGAAGTACGAGAAGTAAAGCACGAATCGTACCTTCACTGAACTTTTGCATGCGAGCATTTTTTGTTTCTTTATATGAATATAAAGCTGTAACTTCTTTTCAAACTATAAATTTATGAAGTGTGAACGAATTTAGCTTACATTTTCTACACATAGAAAGGTATTCGTCTACGATTTCCTGAGCCTCCTGATCAGTGCTCGGAAGTTGTACTCGTACTTTATACTCGTACTACGAGTACGAGTACGAAGTACGAGAGAAAAAAAAGGTCAGTACGAGTACGAATGCGAAGTACGAGACCAAAAAATAAGAGGTACGAGGTACGACTACGAGTACGAGAGCAAAAAAATTAAGGTACGAAATACGAGTACGAGTACGACCAAATTCAAAAATTCCGAGCACTGTTTCCAAGCACTGGTTGATAATGTTACTTTTTGTCTCTAGAAAACAGTAGAAGTAGGTCATAACAAGGAGGTGTATTAAAGGGGCGTGCTCACCCGTTCAAAATTTGTCCCCGCCAATTCAAAAAATTTTCCCAATCATCGAACTTGTGTACGGATTTTTCAGCTTGGTTTCTAACAAAACAAGGCCCAGAATTTAATTTTAGGAATTTTTTTTAGAAACCAATTTGAAAAATCCGTACAGAAGTTCAATAATTAGGAAAAAATTTTGCATTAGCGGGGACAAATTTTGAACAGGTGAGTATGTCCCTTTAAAAAGGGCATGCTATTGCCAAAGTTAATAAAGTCGCGAAAAAATATTTTGCGACTGGAAATCCACTATCGAACCCACTGCTAATTTTTACTGGCTTCTGATGCTCTTACCGATGAGCTACCTAGACTATTATGCTTTGTTTTTTCTTATTTATTACTGGGAGATCGCCCAATAAACTTCCTAACAATCTTCCTCAAACTAGAGGGTGTCGATTTATTAGAGAAAAAATATTACTAATTGTAAGGTATTAATGTATTAAATAAATTCATCCCTTCAGGGGCCTATTCCAACAGTTGAAAGTTGACAGTAGAGAGTGAAAGTTGATGATGTTCCAGCAAGTGAAAGTGTCTCACGTTCACTTTCAACTGTCAAATTTCAATTCCTCTTTTCAATTTCTACCCAATTAAGGTAGATACCCTTGGATAGCGAAAATCGCAATTTTGGTCTTATCAAACGACACCCTCCGCATGATTTTACGTCAGAATAAATAAATTGTTTTTGATTTTGACTAAAATTTTATTTTCCAGGCCATCCAGCTGGATGTCCACCTACCTAAAGGTATCCACCATGGTTTTGGGATTTTAATAAGTGAAATGTCAAGTTTGGTCCTCTCAAACCCAATTCCCCATAGGATTTTACGCTAGAATAAGTGAACTGTTTTCAACTATGACTGAAATTTTATTTTTCACGGGATTCAAGTGGATAACCACCTGAGCCCAGGGTATCTATCCCCGTTTTGGCGTTGGGGTGACTAAAATCGCTATGGTCTTTTCAAAACTAATTCCCCATACAATCTTAGGTTCACGATCGGCATTCGGTATATCACGACTCGTGATATACGATATACGTGATTCACGAGCAATAAAGTCTTTCGGCGACTCAAAAAAGTTGTGTCCTTTTCTTCACATCCACGTAGATATCATACCGTAATTCCTCTAATATAAGACTTGATTTGGGTCGTTTGGCATTGATTTAACTACTTTTGAAGAATAGTTTTATGTACAAACTCATTTTGCAGCTCCATTCTCAGTGGCTATAAAATAGGTGGTATATTTGCATAAGAGCATTCTTCAAAAAGTGGGTCAAAAATACAATGCCAAGAACACGATTTTGAATCAAAGGGGGGGTCTTATATTAGAGGATTTACGGTATTCTTTAATAATTACCCAGCCTATAGATCCATATATCTCAGCTCAGAATAAATATTACCACAGTAAAAATTCACCGCGGTGACTAGAGAGACTCTACCTAGTTCCATAAAAAAGGAAGATTTGCACCGAAGTAAGTGAATTCGACAAGGAAAAATGATTTTCCACCAAAGGCTTGATTTTTTAGTTAAAGTTTGTTATAATAATAAAGGTGTTTGACGGAGCTGAAATCTGCATAGAATCCTTTCATTGATTCACTTTTAGCATTCATTCACTTTTAGCGTCTTCTTGCACTCTTTCCGCTGGTTCTGATGACTGTTGTGTTGGCCTACTTCTACGCTTTCGCTCACGTTTTGCTTCTCTTCTCAGTGATGCTTTTTCTGGTTCAATGTCGTAGGAATAGGAAGAAGAAGAAAGAACAGTCATTGCAAGGAGTAATTCTTGTCCTTTTATACCCTTGTTCCTTATCTAACGAAGTTACAGATAAGAGTGCCGGACTCACCTCGAAACATTGTGATTGTCCCACTGAGGAAGCTGAATAAGCCGCCTTGTTTTCTGCCAGATGTACAGAAGCCATTAGCCAGAGGAAACAAGTAAACATTTTACCTATAATCTATCTAAAACACTCATTGCTCAATTCCATTGTTTAGATTGCCTATTGAGAAGTCTTGTGGTGTTCATTCAATGACAAGTGAAGTTTTAGCTAAAGCAAATGATTCATCAGCGCACACAGCTAAAGCGAAACCATTTCCACCGAAGCCTGAGATGTCTAATATGGTGAGCTCAGATCAGCGTGTCAGTGAGAGCTCGATGAAAAGTCCAGAGCCGTCAACCAATACGACTCCAACCTCATCCGGTAAAACAATAAGTGCGTCATCAATAGCCAAGGAGTACAAAGACAAGAAAGGAAATGAGCCATCGTCTTTGCAAGCAGCGCCTCCGCCTTTCCAAATAACTCAGTCTTCTCAAGCAGCATCATCTTCTCAAGTTGATTCGGAAGATGAAAAGCCGACTAAGCCTTTGCGTCCACCTCTGTGGTCTACAGTCAATACAAGGTTTGTTATAGATTGATTACTGGATCAATCTTTCATCGTCGTTATGCATTTTCCGATATGCAGAGTTTATCAAGAAAGTTTAGGGTTTTTAATGGCCGTAACCTTTTTAAAGAGCGATTTTCGAAATTCTGTTTTCGCCAATTTATTTTTCTCGTTGACAATATTTTTTGGTATGTGATGTCAATGGCACTATTTTTGCTTGTTCCACCTGTGGTTTAGTTACTGGTCTGGTAATACACTGGATTTACAAGGTCCAAACCACATGGGAGACAAGCAAAAATCGTGGTTTTGACATTGTACGCCAAAAGCATATTGTCGGAGATAAAAATCGATTGGCAAGAACAGAATTTTGAAAATAGCCCATCAAAAAAGTTACGGCCATTTTAATACCCTAAAATTTCTTGACACACCCTGTAGTTGTTTGTTGAACCTGTGTGTTTCAGCAAGAACGTCACTCAAGTTCCTAAGTCTTTGCAGATCTCAACTCGTTTTCCTGGGACTCATACTTTGTCTCAAGCCAACACTGCAGGAAATAGCCGGTGTGTAAGCCAAGACATTTCAGTGAAGACCGCTGTAGCTCAGCCAGAAAAACAGAATGAAAAAGAAGCTCCTCCGAAAATGGAATCATCTCATAAAAATGTGAAGTTTGGGCGGTCTGCTAAAAGGAGACCTGAGGCCGAAAAAGTGATCAATAGCGAGTACAAATAAATAATGTTAATGCACTTTTGTATAGTAGTTATTATGTTCTAATAAATTATTATGTGTTGTTTGGCTTTTCTTCTTGTTTGCTACTTTGGGATAAACAGCTGGAATTAAAGTCGCACAATAGTTTTGTATATAAGACACTGGTAATTTTTTGCAAAGGTAATTGCACTCATTAAAAAAGGATCTAAGCCAAACCTTCTTTGAATACTGCTCTTTTGACACGGTACGTGCCGGCGCCGATAGTTACCGGTGGCCGATAGTTCCATCCAACCGATCGTTAAAAATAGGATGTGTACCCAGGGGGATTTGAACCTTCAAACCTTTGCGATGCGTATATGAACACAGGTAAATATTTCCCTGTAGAATACCACCAACTCCCTCTAGGTCACCATCAAACTCCTACTGGGTTACCAGCAAAATCGAAATTTCCAGTGGGTTACTACTGGAAAACCAGTTGTAACTCTTGACACACACCGGATTCGCAGTGGTAATCCAATGGGAACCCAGTACACACTGGGTTCCCACCGATGATCCAGTGGGAATTTTGACTTTGCGGTCACCCAGTGGGGGTTTGTGGTATCCCAGTGGGAGGTTTCGTGGTAACCCAGTGTGACTTGCTAAGCCAGTAAGACTTAGCGCTCCTTTGGGGCGGTAAATTCTGAAAAAAATCGAAGGTATTTGATTTCGAAACATTTTCATGGAGGTGGAGGACGGGTTGATATCGGTTTCCAACCGAAAAGCAAGGAGGGTTTGCGGGGGAATTGTACCCTTTTATACGCACCAAAATGAAAAACGAAAAATACACACAAAAAGTTGCGCAGCGACTCATTATTTTTGGGTGATTTATCACATCACTCATTTAGACACGAACGAGCTTGCTAGGTTCAGTCTGTATCAACCAGTGTTGTCAAAAGTCATAAGCATAACGCCAAAGTCATAGGCATAATTGGGGTCAAAGTCATAGTCAGAGTCATACCGTATTTCCTCTAATAAGCCGGCATCTTCTAATAAATCGGCCCCCCAGAAAGAGGTTGAAAAATAAACCGGCAGCCTCTAATAAACCGCCAGCCCAGGGGTCCGATTATATCCCTTAATTAAAGATATTGTCCTTTAAAATTTTGCCTTTAATTTTTTTTTGAAAATAAAGGCACATTTTGACGAATGTTATGAAAGTTATGACTACTTTCTTGGGCAGAAAGAGTTGTTGAAAGCAGGAATGGGGGGAGAAAAATATGTTGTTCGTCAACAAAGTTGTTTTTTTTTATTTTTGTCGGGTTTGAAGCATAGGGACAACATGCCTTTAAGTTGCCTGTATTTTGCTGAAAATTCCTTTTAATTACCTTTATTTTTGACACTAAATGCCTTTATTTTAGAAATTCGCGAACGAACCCTGCGC